>CM019151.1:141489326-141516031 GCA_009733165.1 Naja naja | reverse complement strand
GGGTTTAACCCATTCTTCAAAGGGTTTGAATCTCTTGCTCTTTAAATATGCAGTGTGTGAATTTTTTAAAATCAATATTAAATGTTTACTTTAGCAACCTTAACAATATTTTTGGAAAGTATTATTAAGAACAGGCTAAGAAGTATAACAAGTACATATGGTCACATTGTTTCCAAATAGTTTAGCTGATATTTCAAAAGTGTTTTTAATTGACCAGAAATGGCAGACTGCACAGAAACTGTGTTTTATAGAAGGATTAAGTCAGATTATAGTTATGAAAGAGTCTGTGTTCACATATCACTCTAGACTTCATAGTAATTGTTCAGAAAAACCACATCAGCATTCCTCCTCTTACAATATTCTGAACGTTAAGTCAAATAGTTTGGATGGCTGTCAACCAAACCATCAATTCTCAATCATTTCCTTGGGAAAACTGAAAATACTAAACAAATGGTCACTGCAGTATCAGCTTCTCTCATCCTTCATCTGGAACATGTTAAATTGTGCAAGATTGCACTACAGTATATGATCCCTAAATTGATAATTTGATAAAGGAAGTTGTAAAAAAAACAGATTACAGATAGTCCTTGACTCAACAGTTCATTTAGTGACCGTTCAGATTTACATCAGCACTGCAAAAATTGAGTTTTAGATTAGATTAGATTAGATTAGATTAACAGATTTGAAAGGGACCTTGTAGATCATCTAGTCCAATCCCCTGCCCAAGCAGGAGACCGTACACCATTTCTGACAAATGGCAGTCCAATCTTTTCTTGCATGGACATATGACCATTTTTCACTCTTAACAACTGTTGCAGCATCCCCATGGTCACGTGATCAAAAGTCAGGTGCGTGGCAACTGACTCATATTTATGACGGTTGCAGCAGTCGCTTCCTGGAGTCATGTTGTGACCTTCTGACAAGCAAAGTCAATGGGGAAGCCAAATTCACTTAACTTAGTAATGTGTTACTAACTGAACAACTGCAGCAATTCACTTAACAACTGTGGCAAAAAAGGTCATAAAACATAACAAAATTCACTTAACAAATGTCTCACTTAGTAACAGAAATTTTTATGGTCATAAGATGAGGACTACCTGTAATGTGGATATCCATTGTTGTGTCTAAACCTCTAAAGATATAAATGGAATTTTTGGTGATTGGTGGAAATGGAATTGGTGCTCTCATTCTGGGCAGTTATTGACAATCCCAGGCCTCAAGCTAACTGAATTGTTCTATTAATAGTGAAAGAAATTACAGGGAGGTTTGCTAATCTTTCTGTAACAAGTGTCTACTAGTTCAAATTCTCTGTTAACAATGTAGTTTGTTGATATATGAAAGATATAGAGAGAAGCTGATATTGATTAAATCTGTTAGATTTCTCACCCATTTTGTAGTTTTAGTAGTAATTCATTTATGGGGTTAACAAATCATGATGGAAACTGTTATCCAATATTTCATCATGCCTCATCTCTCTCAACAACTAGAATATGTCTTGGATTTTCATTTGCATTGACATTTCAGATGTACATGTGAAGCTACCACTCCTTTTAATTTGTCTTCTCTGTAAAAGAATAAGCTTATTTTGTACTAGTAAAAATCATTAGAATTTAATGAGTTAAGCCTGTTAAATGGAATTCAGATGTATATTTATCAGAACAATAGGAACAATCCACATGAAGAATGATCATGAAGATAAAGGTATTTGTAAATTTCTAAATTTAATTAAATTAAACTGCAATTAAGAAAAATAGGAAATACTATAAGGGTGAGATAAAAAGAAAACAAAATATAAGCAGTGATGGGAGATACGTTTATTTCCAATAATTGCTCAACACAGATAAGATGTATCTACATCAAATTTTGATATATCTCTGCTGTGTATTTTAATTTGTCTCTATTTTTCTCATCTGTTTTAAGTTCAGAGCAATTTACACTTCAGTTTAAAATTAGCCTGATTTTCAAGGCAGATGTTGAAAATAAAACATATTTCAAACTGGATTTTTTTAAGTTCTAGAAATGGGTATAGGATCTCATGTGCCAATACAACATAAGATCATATTGTCTTTTTAAGCACCAGGGTCTTACATTAATTTACTCTATTTTAAGAAAGTCACTGTCTTTTCAATTACACTATTGATTTTCCTGCAGTGTTAATCATTGATGAAGATATTCAGAGCTAGGATGGATAAACCAGTTGATTTCAGACTCACATGTTTCATTCATAAATATTTTCTGAACTGAAGTGTTTCTTCATTCGTCCATATAAGAAAAAAAACTTTTGAACTTTTAAATTATTTTTAAAATTTTTATAAAACAAATGTTTTGCATTTTTTGTTATTTTACAGTAAACGTTTATGTATACATTTTATTTAGCACATAAATTTTGCTATTTTTGGGAACTGAGATATGGGATGCAAATCTTGAAGACACTGAAAGATTAAGGAATAATTACAGTCTCTGGATGAATCTAAAACTGTGAGTCAGAACAGCTGTCTTAAAAATAAGAATAAGTGCAATCCTTGAATGTCTCTCTTTGCAAGAAGGATAACAGTGTTCTTACATAGCTAAATGTCTATGGAGATTCTCAGTCATGGTTGTCCCAAAGGTGCTTTTTCAAGAGGCAACTGGACTTTCTTGTTTTCCTTTGAAGACATTTCACTTCCCATCTAAGAAGCTTCTTCAGCTCTGACAGGATAGTGAGGAATGGACGGATTTATAGATTTATATTCCTCGCAGACAGCTGGTCACTTGCATTCTTATAGAGAGTCATTGAGACAGTCCTTTCAACAGTTCCAAGAAAGCTCTACACCCATTTGCACTACTCAGGTGACCCTGAGAACACAGACAACCCTCTTAGTGGCCTCAATGACTTTATAAAAGAATGCAAATGACCAGCTGTCTGCAAGGAATATAAATCCTTCCATTCCCCAACATCCAGTCAGAGCTGAAGAAGCTTCTTGTATGAGAAGTGAACCATCTTCAAAGAAAAAGCAAGAAAGTCCAGGTGTCTCTTGAAAAAAGCATGTTTGGGACAGTGTTCTATCATGGGTATATCTTCAGAAACACAAAGGGCAAAAATATTAAGCCCTGGAAAAGGAAGTAGTATTCAGAAAAAATTCAGATTAGCTCTGTCCTGATTCACTAGGTATAAGAGGGAGGGGAGGAAAAATATATCTGCAAAATTACTGTAGTCCATTTCAATAAAGTATAGTTCTAATCTTCCAGTATAATCAGTTTTGAGATCTGGTCTAGGTACATATGAAGCAGGATGGCTCCTGCACCAAATTGCCATTCTGTCTGATCATTGTGTAAAGATAATTTACTGTATTAAAATTACTATATGCACTTCTAAACTAACCAAGAATCAGTTAACATGCACTTCTGATTTTGGCCTTAAAATCAAAAATAATCTCCAGCAGCGTGAGTATTCTGGGGGTTTGGTAGAGACAGATTATGAGAACCTCATTGCAACACAGGTCACATAACTTGCGTATTTGTGGACGGGGTTGGGGCAGAAGTACAAAAGTTTTGCAACATGATTCATGACAGACATTTAATCATTTTCACATCTTTGCAGTTTGTCCTGGATGTTATATCTGATAGTAGTAATTCTTAAGTGGCAGATTTAACTGTGTGTGGATGTACAATCATACTACAAAAATAAATAACTAGGATTTGTATGTGCTTTGTTTTAACCAAGGTCTTATTGAAACAGTAACCAGAGCAATGTCACTTAAAGTTGCCAAGTTTGCAAACCACTGTTTTATAAAATATGGGCAGCTGTATACATTTTTCTAATACTTTTATAATAAATACCATTCCTGAGATCTTTAGTGGGTCCTCGTTTGAAATATTCTAAAAATTAATATTTTCTCAGGGCATCCATCCATTATAAAAGTCAAGATGACTGCTGCAATTCCCCACCCATCCCACACATAGATACTCCTGTGTTTTCTTGCTTTTAGAGAATTCCATACCTACTTATTCTTATAAAAATTATATGAATTATAAATTATTCCAAGTGAAAAACTAACTTGATTTATAAGCTCATGTCTAATATGCTTACTGTCATAGTCTGGCACTAATTTAAAAATGTAGTAAAGATGGTAAATATAAGACATACTATATGTTGGAAATAATTATCCTGTTGTATGCTGTAACTGAGCAGAAAAGACAGACTACAGCTACATTATAATCTCATACTATAACTGTTAGCAGCTACTGTAGGACAGCACTACGATATAATTCTAGTGTTTTGTTCCTAAAGGATTAGGATTTCTGCTTCTGCAGTTTAAACAGGACAGTGATAATGCCTATGCTTGAATGATCCATTAATCATCAAGTAGCTACCCAGATTTTAGTTTAGCATCCCAGATTAACTCAGTATAGTTGATTAGGATTGTTTGTTGTGTGAAGCCATAAAATTGGAATAATTTGAGTATTGGGCCTGTTTGGTCTAGTGCAGGGGTGTCAAACTTGCGTCATCACAGCGGTGTCACGTGACATATCACAACTGTTTCTCCTTTGCTAAATCAGGTGTGGGTGTGGCCAGTGCATGATGCATCTGGCTCATGGGCCACGAGTTTGACAGCCCTGGTTTGGTGGTTAAGGAACCAGACTAGAAACTGAGAGATCATGAGTCCTAATCTCCCTTAGTCTAAGGTGACCAGATTTTAACATTGGTAAAGCGGGACACCATTGACCGGGGGGGGCGGTTCTTGATTAAAAATTTGGTCTATATGAAACAGTTCTTGCTTAAGGCAGAACCTCCCTCCTTCCCCCTCCCCTTAAAAAAAAGACGCTGGCAAGCCACCTTGAAGAAAAGAGCCTCCGGCACAAATTTTAAAAAAACATGCAGTGGCAGAAATGCCAGGTTGAAGGAAAGGGGAAGAATGGCTGAAGGGGGGAGGGATTTTATGAATTCTCTCTCTCTCTCTCTCTCTCACACACACACACACACACACACACACACAGACAGATAGATTTAGGTAAAGAGTGGCGTGCCTCTCCCCTCATTCCCAGGAGACTCCCACCCAGCATGGTTTTACCTCTGCAGCCTCAGGAGGGAGCAGCAGCCAGTCCCGGCGAAGCCACCCAAGCGGCGGGAAACAAAGCCTGCTCAGGCCGCAAGGCCAGGCCTGCTCTGCTCTTGCCCCCCCCCCTCTCCCTCCCTCCCTCCCTCCCTCTCTTTCTCTCTCTGCCTGCTGCAATTCCCAGGAAGCGCTTGGCCAAGCAAAGCACAATTCACCTGGGCTGAGCGCGGCCATTTTCCACTTGCCAGCCCAGCAGGGGCGGCCCCCGCTTTTGCTGGGGAAAGGCAGGACCAAAGCCCAGCCATGAGCGAGGGAGCGTGCAGCGAGGAGCGTTCTCTGGGCTTCTTCCACCGCTGCCGCCGCCGCCTTCACTACACAGCAAACAAAAGGGAGGACCAGCCGGCTGGCCGGCGGGATCTGCTTTCACCACGGCCGTTAGTCCCAGCGAAGGCTGCGTTGCTTAGCCGCCGGACCCGCTCCTCCCCCTTGCCCCTCTGGAGAGCACGGCACTTTTGCGGAAGGAAGCCCACCCTGGGTCAGAGAAGACAATGACATGCATCCCTCCCTGACACTAACATGCGCAACGTGCACATTCCCTCTCTCTCTCTCTTGGCTTGCAGCTGCAGCTGCTCTCAGGCAGGGTCAGCCCAGAGCCTGCAATGACAAGCCCCACCCTGAAGTTGGAACTTCAGTTGGAACCAGGCGAGCCACCCGCTTTGCGCAGCTCCCTTTTCCTCAGGCCCGTCCCCTGGGAGAAATCGGATCACGCACGTGTGCAACAGCCACGGGGCTTGCTCTGGTTCGGGGAAAGGGACCAAGTGCTTTTCCTTTACTTTTAGTTCCACCACAGAAACGAGATTAAAGCGAATTAGCCCCGAAGGCTCCCAATCTTGAGTAAAAATTTGGTCTATATAAAATCCCTAGCTTGTCATGCATTCTTTCTGAAAAATCAGGACTTTTTTAAAACCCCGCGGGACGCGGGACAAATTGTGAAAACTCGGGACTGTCCCGCCAAAAGCGGGACGTCTGGTCACCTTACCTTAGTCATGAAAGCTACATGAGTGACATTGTGTGGGTCACCTCACCTCCCAGGGTTGTTATTATGAGGAAAAGGACTATTAGATATGTTCACTATCTTAAGTTGTTTATATAAATAATAGTGGGATACAAAGTGAATAAATAATAGGGAATCTTCACTTAACAATTGGCTGCTAACAATTGTTTGAAGTTACAATGGTGCCACAAAGGTCTTTGTGGCTTATAAAGCATATTCAACCATCATAAAATATCACACTCCCCTTCCCCCACATTTTGAACATTTGGCAACTGCCTCACATTTATGACCTAGATTTGCAGTGCTTTTGGCCATTTTACAGCAGAAAATGGTAAAAATGCTCATTGGATATGCTGGATTTACTTAACGAGATGGTTTGCTTAAGAACCATAGTGATTCACTTTCTGACCATTGTAAAATCAAGTCAGATCATGTGGTGACCCATTTAATGACCATTCTGACTAATAGCTAAAATTCCAGTCCAATTGTGCTCATAAATTGAAACTACCTGTAGAACAAGATTCACGGTGTATTGCTTATTACTAGTTCTAATTCTGTTTGGTTCTGCAAGATACTATAAATCATCAGTTAGTTATGCTTATCTAGAGATAAATCTAACATCCATGCTTTCCCACCATTTCCCAATCAAAGCATCTGAAGATTGATGAGAGACTACAATACATGATGTATCTTATTTGAATTCTTAATGTTGCACAGCATATATATTTTAATCATCGCTTGTCTTGGTAATATAAATGGAAAAGGATAGTTGGCAAAGGACTGAATAGGTCCAGAGCCTATTCCTGTAATTTTCATATTTACAATTCCCACAAAAGGTAGCCTCAGATTGAAATGTTTTTAGTTATAGACATAGTTAACTTTCCCCTTGGATTCTCTAAAGAAGTGTAATCTGATCAAATTCAAGATTTGATTAGATCCAGCTGTTGAAGGAAAAGCCAGCTAATTTTTGTTAGAATGCATGTTCTCTTAGAAATTTAGAAATAATAATATAGGAATTCCTTAAGTGATAGGTCCAAGATAGATAAAAATCTTGCTAGACATGTTGGCCCCGTAGAACAAGAAACACGTGTTCACGTGACAACTAGCATAGACATGTCGGTGATCATTGCCCTTATTCATGAAGCTCCACATGTGTTTTTTATATTCCTACCTGGAAATAATTTTCATCTACAGCATTGGAAAAGCCCAAATTATAAATCTGTGTATTACATTTTAAACACTAGTTGGTCCAAACAAAAAGACACAGTTTGCCTCGTTTTGTGTTTCAAGGCCTAAGTGACAGTGCTAATGAGAGGAAAGATTCCTGTTCTGCTTACACTTGGCAGTGGAATCATGTAAAATCTAGGAGGTTGCTAGGCTGACAAGCCAGGAGATGAAACAATAAGTAACAACTGCTTTGAATTATTCAGTCCTGGGCCATCAAGTACTTTTCACCCTTCAATTGTAGCACATTCTGAATAATTGGAGGTGGGGGAATGCCTCTGGGATATAAAAAAAATACTGGCATCAATCTTTTACAAACATTTTTCAGAGAAACAGATTTTGGCTGAATGTTTGAAGAAACATGCTAATAATTAGAACACTTTGGATGGATAGTCCTGGTTAATTAGGAGCTCTTTGCTGAATATATTGAAGCAAGGTTTGGACAGTCTAGCTGGATAATATCCTACAACACACATCCTGCATTAAGCAACAGATTAGACCTCCAATATTTTTTCCAACTCCAGAGTGACAAATGTCTATAATGGCAATTCTACTGAATTGCCTCTGAGAACCGTTTTTGTGCAAGAGAAGGAGCAACTGAAGCTTTCCTTGTCTGTATATCATGAATCTCTAGATTGCAGTCTGACAGTTTGTCTGCACCCAGCTTCATTCTTCCATTTCCAATAAAAAGGAGAGTACATGCTTCTTTAATATCTCATGCGTTTATATTCATGGATTCTAAATTATGAGTACTATCCTTCAAACCCTTCTCTTCTGTAACATACATATCTATTACTTTACCCTCTGTGTTCTCTCCCTCCCTCCCTCCCCCTCCTTCTCCCCCCCTCTCTTATCAGCAGTTGCCCTTTCTATAGGCAACTTATTTCCTTAGTATACTCTAAGGGTTAAATCTTGCATGAGTTGCTTGATCTGGCTAAAGAGTTGGCACCAAATGTGGCTGGTTTTCAGGTTGCTACTAAGGATATGAAACCATGAAAGAACAATAAAAGACATTTGTTTTTCCATTAATCATGCGTAGACCATGTATGTAACCCAAGGTTATGATACTTATCTTGCAGCACTTTGCAAATAATGGCATTGCCTTGCTTTTGGGTTTCAGAGATTTTGATCTTATAATTGGGCGTAAAAATTATTCCTTGCTTGGCTACCACTTTCATGTGAGGAAGTTTTGACATTGTGGCAAATAGATACCAGAAACGTGTACACAGAGTCTGTCGGATACATATTGTTTTAACAAAACCATATCAAGGGAGAATGCTATTCTGTGAAAAGTACAGTAGCTGATAGGGAGAAAGAATAATGGAAAGAAAATAAGCCTTAGCCAAGTTGGTTGAAAGAATGTGGAAGTCTTAAAGCGCTAATCGCAGGGGGAGTATGAAGAGGTATTCTAATATTTGAAGAAGAAAGGCAAGTGCTAGAAGTCACATGACTAGAAATCCCAAACTCCCAGCAGAACAGACTTGTAAAATAAAACAAGGTTTCCCAAGCACCAGTTTAAAAGGCTATCAGATTGAATGGCCCAGTTGGGATAATCCATACCTCTCCAATTCATTGGGAAGAGTGGAATGTGAAGTTGGCTTTCACTAACTTTTAGAGACTCAGAATGCCATAAGAATGCAACTAAAGTGATTGCAAGTTCCTTTATTTCATTTATTTGCAAATAATCTTTTTGTCCAATTTGCACAAACACTGATCAAAATCTTAGTGCAAGAACCATTGAAATTCAAATTTCTTAGAATTTCATCTCTGAGCCTGTTAGGTGAACATTTGGAAACCAAAGACATATTCTTTCTCTTCTTTTCTTTAAAGGCAAAAAATTACAGTACTCATTTTTTTCTGTTTTGTGTATCTTGTGTGCTCATGTTCTCTTGCTACTTATCAAGCTAGATCTAATTTACAATTATCCTGGCTTGTGCTTGTTCTTTTTTTCTTGTTTTTTCTTTTTTACTTTCTTCTGTCTTACAGTTTGACTTTATTATCTAAGCCATGTCACGGTAAAGAAACCAGTTTTCAGGATTCTTTTGCACTGAATTGCAAGCAGTGGTAGGATCCAAATTTCTTAACAACCGGTTCTGTAGGCGCGGCCTAATTTAAGGGGATGGCTTGGTGGTCATGTGACTGGCTGGGCATGGCTTGGGTGGGCATGGCCAGGTGGCCATGTGACTGGCAAACCAAATACAGGTGGTCCTCGCTTAATGGCAGGTTGCTTAGCAAGTGTTCTAATTTACGACTGACCTCCCCAGAGCTATTTGACCTGTTTTTGGAGTTTTGACAGCCATACACACACACACACACACTCCCTTCTAAACCTGCTTTCTATGATTCTGTAAGGATCTCCTGCTGGAGAAGGGGTTTGGACTAGAAGATGATCTCCGAGATCCCTTCCAGCCCTAGATTGCTGTGCTGTTTCAGAGTCTTCTGAAGCCAGGGTTTATGTCCTTCCTTGCTCTCCTTTTTTTCTCTCTCCCTCCCTCCTCCCTGTATTTATCCAACCATATATCTCATTCACTTTCTCCTCCCTCCCTCCCACTTTCTTTTTCTTTCCTTGTCCTTTCCTTCCATCTCTCCCTTTCTTTGTCTATCCCTTTTCTTCCTTTCACTTCCTTTCTCTTTTCTCTTTTTTCTTTCTTGTCTCTCTCTCTCTCTTCCTCTCATTCCCTCTTTCTTTCTCTTTCCCTCTCTTTTTCTCTCTCTTTCCCTCTCTCTCTCTCTCTGTCTCTCTATGGCTCTCCCCCCCTCTGTATTTCTCTCTGTCTCTCTCTCTCTCTCTGCCCCTCTCCCTATCTTCCCCCTCTCTCCCCCATTCTGTGTGTGTGTGTGTCTCAAAGCCGTGGCTGGGTCAAGCCATCAAGCTTTCCTTGGCGGTCTTCACTACTTCTTTCATTTCTTCTTTTGGGAATCCAGACTGGCTGAACAACAATTGTCAGCCACGGTGGAAGCGTCCCTTTGGGCGACCTTTCTCCTCCTCCTCCTCTTGCAACCGGCAGCTGTGGCGGGTCCAGGAGGGTACACACGTGTGGAGAGACTCTCAAACGAGCAGCCACCCGCCCTGCGCCTGGTTTTGCTGTGCTTTGGCACTTGCTTGAGGAGCATCTCCCTGCCAGTGTGCACCTCCCAGCCCCACAGAGCCACTGGTCGCGAGAGGAGGAGGAGGAGAAGGGTTGACCGAAGGGACATTTCCGTCATGGCTGGCGATCGTTGTTCAGCCAGTCTGGTTTCCAACAGGAAGAAATGAAAGAAGTAGTGAAGAGCACCAAGGAAATCTTGCTGGCTTGGTCCAGCCGTGGCTTTGAGAGAGAGAGATACAGAAAGAGAGAGAGAGAGAGATTGGGGGAGAGAGAGGGGAAGATAGGACCCAGCCACTTCACTATCCCCCACCGTTGCCCTTATCTTCTCAGGCCAGGCAAGGGAGGGGAGAGTGAGGGGCAGGGCCAGCCACTTCAGGCAAGGTGAAAAGGTGGTGACCAAGCACAGGCAAGTAGAAGCCTGGGAGCAGTGGCTCCAGGCTCAGCCAACCCAAGGGGCTTTGAGGTCGAACAGCCTGGAGTGACTGAGATCTAAGTGAGCATTGCACCGCAGATTCACCTGAATGCCCACTTCTTTGGTGTTGGGTTTACAGAGCCACGGGGTAAGGCCTGGGCTGATGTGCGACAGCAGCACCTTTAGCTGCGCTCGCTTGTAAGTGTCCAAATAATCCAGCAATTATTTCAACACTTACAAGGAGGAGTCACTCAGGTAGACCTCCTCCCTCCGCAGTCCTTCTCCTGCAGAAAACGGCCATTCCCTGAGCTAAGAAGGCAAGGAGCTGCGGCTTGGTTCACCCAGTTCCTAGGAGTATCCCAAATGGTCCCAATTGGGTGTGGAGAGGGTGGCTCCTCCTGGCAATCCCCTTGTCTCTCGGTGCTCTGACTTCCCCCCACCTCCTTCTCCAACTTCTCCCTCAACTTTGAAATGATGACGCCTGTTGCCGACACAGGGGCGACCAGGTGGGCGTGGCGGGGCCAATCAGGGGTGATTGTTCCAGGTCCAACAAAGGAGCTGCAGGCACGAGAGAGAAGGGGTGGCAGGCAAAGGGGCCATGCGGGCGGTAAAGTATCATGCTCCTTGGTTGCCCACCACCACCGCCGCCCACCGCCGGCAAGGCCCAGCAGCTGTGATGAATCCAAGCTAAATTTCACTGTACCGGAAAACATGTGGAGAGGCTCGTGTTCTCCTGCTTCTGGGAAAGCAAGAGAGTCTTTCCCAGCACAGTGAAAAGTTTTCCAGTTCTCCTCCAATAGGGAAACAGGCGGTTCCGGGCAGCAGAGAAGCATCCTGGTTGAATCTTGTTTCTCTCTGACACCTGGGGCTGTGCCAGGAAAGACTGTCTTGCTTTCCCAGCAACAGGAGAACACGAGCCTCTCCACATGTTCTCCAGTACAGCGAAATTTGGTTCAGGTTCCCACCAGTCTGTATCTTACCTCCCCCTGGATTCACCGCAGCTGTTGGGCCTTACCTGCTGGAGGTTAGGGTGGTGGGCTGAGGCGGCAAAAGGCAAGTGGGGTGGGGGGGAAAGGAGACCCACAGTGGCAGGTAGGTGACTGGGCCCCACAGCTTGCAGAGCATCACTCACCCAGGGAGATCAGGCAGGGCCACAGCGGAAGGCATGCAGCAATGGCTGGCCTGGCGAGTGGGCAAAAGCAGGCTGCAGGCGATGCCACACATGTTACAATAAGGACTGACTGGCACGGAGGGGAGGGGTGGGCAGAGAGGGGCGAGGCCAGCCAGTGGTTTGATTTGCCGGTTCTGCAAACTGCACGGAATCATAACAACCGGTTCTATAGAACCGGACAGAACTGGTAGAATCCCATCCCTGAATGCAAGCATTGGGGTTCTGTTTTTTAGAATTCATGCAGCCCTTGGAAAGCATCCACTTTGCAAAATCACTACCAAACGCTTTGTGAGGATAGCAAAGGGTATTTGCAAGGAGCAGGAAGAGGAAAATAGGAAAACTGGCCTCCAGAGCTTATTAGGCCCATTCACTAAAAAGAAACCACTGCTACTGCCAGACTGAACAGCCTCTCCTAATTAAGCACAGGAAAGTAATGGGCCAGTTTAATTGACCACAAGGTCCCTGCTAGTGGTGGTGGAGATGATGATACATACACACTTCTATTTAGATTCAAAGGAATAAAGTTCATAGAGGTTAGTGGCAGAGATTAGTTCTGTGGGCTGCATAGTTTTAAAAAAACCTGCTTCCAAACATGTTCAGAAGCAATGTAGATAGTTTCAGTTTCATGACCTCAAGACTAGATTATCATAGAATCATAGGAAGGAACCTTGGAGTCAGCTAGTCCAACCTTCTGCCCAAGACACGAGGAAATTAAGGAAAGTGTTCTGAAGAAGTAAAGATGAGGGATGTTCTCGAGAAGAAGGTGTTTATCAGCTTAGACAAATTCTTGAAGACTAAGGATATTTCTATAATAGCAGAAATCAGAATAGTTATAGCAATAGAGCACTGCAGTGATAAGACAAACAAGTTGTGAAAGTTGAACATTGAGAAAGAACAGGAGACACATGATATATGGATTTGGAAATAGTTGCTAAAAGTAGCAACAGTAATAGCAATAGTATTTAGACTTATATAGCACTTCATAGTGCATTACAGACTTCTCTAAGCGGTTTTCAGAATCAGCATATTGCCTCCAACAATCTGGATCCTCACTTTACTGACTTTGGAAGGATGGAAGGTTGAGTCAACCTTGAGCCGGTGAGATTGAACTAGTGGCAGTTGGCAGAATTAGACTGCAATACTGCATTCTAACCAGTGCACCACCATGGTTCTTAGTGCCACAAACTGTTAAGAATATATTGGTCAGTTCTAGATAAAATAAAGACTAGTTTAGTTCTTCGAGGTGATGAGAAAACCAGGTATTTTGGACACTTGCTGAGAGCACATGATATGCTAGAACAAATGTGCTCTGCAAGGTTATGGAGAATAAAAGAAAGAAAAAACAATGGATAAGGTAAAAATATGAGATCAAAGAGATTTTATTTATTTATTATTTATTTCTTTTATTGGACTTATATGCCGCCCTCTCTCCCTAGGGACTCAGGGTGGCTTACAATAAAAAATAACAATACAATTAATTAAAAACACATTAAACTAGTGAACTAAGCCCAATAAAGATTAAAACCCAATAAAAATTAAAATAAGAATAAAACCGCACCCCTTACCCTTCAGTCCAGGCCGGACTGTTGAAACAACCAGGTCTTTAGGTCGCGGCGGAAGGAATGGAGGTCAGGAGCCAACCGGAGATGACCTGTATGCCCATTGAAAGTTATGCATTATTGCTAAGGAAAGGTGAGAATGATAAGCATTTGTCTACACTGTAACCAGAGCTGGGATTGATTGGATGGTACCTAACAAATTACTATAAAATGCTAGATATCACCTAGATTAAGAGCCAAAGCAGTCCTATTTGGGGAAGGGAGCATTTTGTGGTGATTTTAAAATAGAAAATAGTGTTCTAATTAATATGACTTTGAAAACCCTCCTCATCAGATCATACAGATCCAGTCCTGGCATATGCATTTAATTTCAATTCTGTCTGTTAATATCACCACTTAGCCATTATGTTGGCTTTGAAGCATATTCTACATGCTGTAGCCTTCCTGTATCATTACAGTGCACCTTCTTAACGCATATTTTATCCATTTTTTAAAACAAGCACTTAATCAAGATGTATATTAATCAGGTTTGTCACCTGCTTTGGCTTCTGTTTTTAAAGCTGCTAATGAGTTACTGCATACTGATTTCAATATGCCACCTTTTATTATTATTATTTATTTATTTATTTAGACTTATATGCCGCCCTTCTCCCTAAGGACTCAGGGCGGCGAACTTATAAAAAGAGGAATGTTTACAATAAAACAATATTAAACAGAACAAGTCTAAGATTGCTAAAAACATTAAAAACAGTTAAAATTACAATAAAAAACATTACAATTAAAACAACCCACCCCCGGGTCAATCCAGGCCGGCCTGCTGAAACAACCAAGTCTTCAGGTCTCAACGAAAGGAGCAGAGATCAGGGGCCAAACGAAGATCCGCAGGGAGCTGGTTCCATAGGGGGCGCCCCACAGAAAAGGCCCTAGCCCTGGAAACCGCCAGCCGACAATGCCTAACCGACGGTATTCCCAGGAGGCCCCTCCTGTGGGAGCGCACAGGGCGATCGGAATGTGATGCTGGCAGGAGGCGTTCCCGCAAGTACCCTGGACCCAAGCCATTTAGGGCTTTATAAGTTGTTACTAACACCTTGAAGGAGACCCGAAGGCAACCGCAACCAGTGCAAGTCGCGCAGGAGGGTGTAACATGGGAGTATCGGGATACCCCATCACTGCCCACGCCGCGTTCTGCACCAGCTGCAACCTCCGAGTGATCCGCAAGGGTAGCCCCATGTAGAGAGCATTGCAGTAGTCGATTCTGGAAGTGACGAGTGCATGAGTGACCGTTCGAAGGGCATCTCGGTTCAGATAAGGGCGAAGCTGGCGAACCAGCCGAACCTGGGCAAAGCCCCCTGGCCACAGCCCCCACTTGCTCCTCCAAATTGAGCTGTGCATCCAGGAGGGCCCAGATTCCTCGCCCTATCCACGGGGGTAACACCTCCCCATATGACCAAAGATGGCACTTCCACTGAACACCGAGATGCCGGTAAGAACAGCCACTCGGTCTTGGCCGGATTGAGCCGAGTCTGTTACTCCCCATCCAGACCTGCACGCCTCCAGGCACCGGACATCACCGAGAGCATCACTGATCTGGTTGGGGTGGAGATATAAAGCTGGGTATCATCTGCATATTGATGATACCTCACCCCAAAACCACGGATGATCTCGCCCAGCGGTTTCATGTAGATATTAAACAGGAGAGGTGAGAGAACCGACCCTGAGGCACCCCACAAGTGAGGGGCCTCGGGACGACCTCTGCTCCCCTGCCAACACCGACTGCGGCGGTCGAAGGTAAGAGGAGAAGCACCGTAAAACGGTGCCCCCACTCCCAACCCCGAGCGCTGCAGAAGGATACCATGGTCGATGGTATCGAAAGCCGCTGAGAGATCTAAAGGACCAGGACAGAGGAAAACCCTGTCCCGAGCCCTCCAGAGATCATCCATCAGTGCGACCAATGCTGTCTCGGTGCTGTGCCCGGGCCTGAAGCCCGATTGGTACAGGTCGAGATAATCAGTTTCCTCCAGGAACAGTGGAAACTGCTGAACCACCACGCTCTCAACAACCTTCGCTAAAAAGTGAAGGTTGGAGATAGGACGATAGTTATTTAAAACGGTTGGGTCCAGAGCAGGCTTCTTGAGGAGGGGTCTCACCACCACCTCTTTCAAGGCGGCGGGGAAAACCCCCTCACTCAAAGAAGCATTGACAACTGCCTGGAGCCAACCGCGTGTAACCTCCCTGGAGGCATAAACCAACCAGGAAGGACATGGGTCCAATAAACACATGGTGGAAGACAGCCTCCGCATGATCCTGTCCACTTCATCCAGGGAGACAGGGTCAAACTCAAACCAGATATGATCCACAAGACTCGTCGCCACTCCATCATCTAAACCCTGCCAATCAGAGTCCAAGCCGGCCCGAATCTGAGCGATCTTATCCGCTCTGCCCTGCAAAGGGTCCCCCCTCTCCTCTAAATGTAAGAGGGAGCGGTAACCCTGAACAGGGCAGCGGGCAATCATCTGCGGGCGATCAGAGCGGAGAAATAAGAACATCTGCCGCTCTAATCGCTTCCAGATAAGTCCTAATATAGGCTCTTAGCTGGACACGGTCAGACTCGAACGACTAGTCCTCCATCTGCTCTCCAGGCATCTCCTCCCGCTTCATCCCCAGCTCCTCCGAGAACCAAGGAGCCAAGGAAGGTCTCTGGCGGAGAAGAGGCTGCAAGGGGACAACCCAGTCGCGCCAGGCGCCTGTTGCTGCGGCCGCCAGGGTCTCGGCCGGGCTGTGGTCGAGGGAGGTGGGCAAGAACCCCAGGGCCGTCTGAAACCTTTCCGGGTCCATCAGGCCTGGGCGGAACCATCGATCGGCTCCTCATCCCAGCAGCGAGGGCAGCCAGTTGGAAGACCAGCCTCAGGAGATAGTGATCTGACCATGATAGCGGTAAAACAACCGGAGATCCACCCTCCAGATCACTACACCACTGTCCCAAGATAAAAACCAGGTTGAGCATGTTCCCCCCCCTCATGGATGGGTCCCTGGATCACCTGGGTCAGGTCCATGGCTGTCATGGATGCCAAGAACTCCTGGGCCAAACCAGACACCACTCCCAGAGAAGGCAAGTTGAAGTCCAACGGAACCAGCATTCGCGGCTAGAGTCAGTCCAGCCAGCCGATGTTTCCATGCCGGGAGCACCGACAGTTCAGGCTCAGGGCATTCCAGCAGTCCGCTGCCACCAACTCTTCCACATCCACCCGGGCTCCCACCAAGGCTAACAAGGCCATCAAGACAGGGAGACCGATGAAAACATCCAGGACACTGGGCCACCAAAAAACGCCCCCAAAACAGCCTGGGGCCTCGTCTGCTGGCCCAGCAGCCAACAGCAGCAGCATCCAAGGCTGCTGCCACCGACACCACAGTTCCAGCCGCTGCAGCCTCCGTAGCCGCCAAGACTGCTGGGGCCACCAAGATCGCCATCGCGGCTGGAGCCTCCTCCGAAATGGCCACCGTCTCCACCGTCTCTGCTGCCTCCACCGCCACTGCCTCCCCAGCTGACGAAACCGCCGCCGCGGCTGGAGCCTCCGCCGAAGCAGCCGTCACTGCTGCCTCCGCCACTCTAGCCGCTCCAGCCGCCACGGCCACCGAGAAGGCTGCCGAAGCCGACACTGAGGCCTCCTCGACCGCCGTTGCCTCTGCAGCCGCCAAAGAAGCTGCCGAGGCCATCGATGCTGCCAGGGCCTCAAATAAAGCAGCCGTAATTTCCGCCCATCGGAGCAGCCGCCGAGATGGGAAGCCTGGGTGCCAGCTCACCGGCGACCCAGCTGCATCAGCGCTCAACTCCACACCTGGGCTCTCTTGGAAGAATCCAAGAGAGTTCAGCAGCATCAGGAGGGTCTCCACCGCCACACACACGCCGAAACAGACAACCACCCCCAGGGAGCCTACTCAACCACCAACCACCATCTTGGGCATGTGCAGACCATATCACAGAAACACTGGAAATATTTAAGTCCTTTAAGATGCTCCAATGCTAAGAGTTTAAGAATATCAGAAATCTACCTGTTGTCTTACAATATTTAGTTTATACACAATTTGAAGAAATGAATAAAAAATCCAGACTACCTTAAATTGTATTGTCTGGTTTCTGCATAAATCTGCAACTTTGAAAAAAGTTGCTACTTCATTCAAAAGAAGGTATCATTTGTGGAAGGCAAACAATTCCTAACTAGCAGGCATCTTTGCTTGTTCAGAAGGCATCTTTTGACTTGGACGTGTGACATTACAGCAAATATGAATATTTTAGTTGCTGATTGTTAATTTTATTTATTTACACCATTGTGAGAAGAACCAGGAAAACTGTATACCTAAATATAGGCTAAGCAAGCATATAGTCTTCTAGGAAATTATATATAAGAAGTATGTAAATATTCTTGCTTTACAAAGAATACATCTAAAAAGGGAAATGAATATTTATAGTGGTTCTTACTGTTTCTACTTCCTTTGCTTTAGCCAGGTTCATAAATCAAATTGATTGGCTTGTTTGATAGGTCTTGATTTAATCCCCTAAAATTTCCTTACAATTTAGCCAGCAGATCATATTTTAATAGGATCCTTAAATAAAGTCTTGAATTTTGAGGTCTTTTGTATCACTCCAACAAAGTATTGCTGCTTTTCCATACTTTAATTGCTACCATTCTTCATTTGCATACAGCAAGGATGGGCAAATCCTGATGATTCCATGAGCTATGCTGGGGCTGTTAGGACTTGAAATGCTATATCATTTGAATGGATATAAGTTCCTTATCCACCCTTATGAAGTGTTTTTCATAAGACAACAACATAAAACGTCATAGGTTTTATTTAACTCATTGACAAGTAGAAACAAGAATGTGTTTTTTATTAGTTTCATTGTTGTCTGTTCCTCAAATAACTGTTCTTAAATTCATTCTTTTGCCTTTACAGCTAATCTGAGCTATTTTTCAGACATCAGATGTGCGAGGTGTCACTATTGTTAGCAGGTTGATGAGTTCCAGTCTGATCGGTGTTCTGAAAACAGTGTTTTCAGAAAGCCAATTTATTTTGCCCATAACTTAGTAAGAAAGCAGTATTTTAGATTCTTCTCAAGGGGACAAGCCTGTCAATCAAAGTGACACAGACAATAATTACTGCTTCCTTCCCCTGATGCTTCCAAAACCATCTATTTCTCCAAAACAATCAGTTAGTGCTACCAATATAGACAGTCTATTATCATCATGTTGGTTTGCAGTCTAATTAAACAGATTCTGTTACACCTCTTCAGGTCTATCACCTTCTACACCAATAGTCCTATTTGTTGCGTGTGTGTGTATGTGTGTGTGTGTGTGTGTATCTATATGTGTGTGTGTATACACAATGTGTGTGTGTACATATATACATAGTCTATATCTATACACACACACACACTGAATGTGTATGTATATATTAGATAGATAGGTAGGTAGGTAGATCAGATATAGATATATAGATATAGATAAAAAAGCAGTCAACAGGTTGAGCTAAACATTACACTAATCTTCAAATTCCTCTGTTAACTGTTATTATATTTAGCACAAAGAAAGTCCACAGTTTTCAGTCTCTTATAAAGTTGTCTAGTTCATTATCTCTAATCAAAGCTGTTAATTTCACCATCTCTGCTAGTTCAGTCAATTTCAAAATCCATTCTTCAACAGTCAGCATCTCTTTTTTTTTTCCAGTGTTTGGCAAGTACAATCCTTGCAGCCGTCATCATGTGAAGGCATAGCACCCCAAATTGCTTTTCAATTGACTTTCAGTTGAAAATCTGATTCCTGATTTATGAGTCTTCCTGGGCCACACATCTGTGATCCAGAAAACACTCTAATCAAGAAGCTCCTACAGCATAATAGCAAGAAAAGAAACCCACATCTGGCTCGCTTTAAATTATTCCTTATGTCTCTGGAATCTTTTTCTTAAATCTGTCGCCTGAAGGACACCAGAGCCTTTTTGTTCTATTCAGGTTCAAAATTCTTCCTATTAATCCTCTTCAAAACTAATAAAGGTAGAGTGATTTGGTTCCACAATGGCAAGGGAACCCTTAAACCTGTCTGCCCAGAATTCCCAGTGGTTAGCCTCACTGGCAATGAACATCCTTTCCTTGCTGCCCAATACATTACACTTCACACATAAAAATAAAAATTCAGTTCACTAAAATTGGAAGAGAGAAATATGATTATTCAAAAGAATTTAAGAATTATATGATGGTAGAACTGAAAATATCAGTAGCGGTACATATGTGCCAAAGCTGCTGACCTACCTAACTAAAGAATTGTAGTTAAAAGCATCATTCACAAACCTGAAAAGATTAAGTAACTTGGAACATATAAAGTCATGTTTCTGAAATTAGTAAGTTTTAACACAATTAAGTCTTGGTTCGGCCAGTCTTTGAAATGTGGGATACATGCACAACTCAATCACAAGAGCTTCATTGAGTGGAAAACTTTTGATTGATTGCTTCAACTCTTTTGACTTCTTTCAGTAAGCCTTAAAATTAATAATTGTGGAAACAGAACTTAAAGCCAGGAGCATTCCGCATTTTTAGCATGGGATATCCTCTTAATTAGCCTAATACCATAGGATTAGCAACTGAGAAAGTAACACTTCTCTAAAGCAATCTCTAAACAGAGCTGATTAGCAACTTCCAATACCAGTCCACCATACTTTGGGCTGCTAGAAATTATAATTCAGCAACATCTGAAGAACTAACAGTTGCTATTTTGGAGCATTAGATAGCGATCTTTTGTCTTCCGTAACAAAAATTCTATAGGTTCAGTAATTTCCCCACCCTTTTATAACAAAATAGATCATTTTTATGAAATGATCTTGCTGCAAACCCATCCCCTTTGTTTTGAGACATCTCTCTTGCCTGATTCTGCTTCTTCAATAGAAACACTTAGATTTAATTATTAATTTGTAGTTGCTTCTACAACAGCAATCCCCACGAACTGTCACTAGAGTTTTCTTTCTCTTCCCTGCACCCATCTTTCAATTTCTTACAAGAAGCAGTATCTAATTCAGTTTATTTTTGACTACAGATAGATTTTGCTGCTGGGCAAAATCAGAGGCTGGAAATGGACAAACAGACCGCAAGGGTTAACATTATCTTGGCAGTAGCAGATTTTGTTTGGGTGTAGATAATCCCATAGATTTCCTTAGGGCAGATATGTGAGGGCAGTTAGGAAAATATGATCTAAATCCAGCACAGGAAGAGAACGCTAATTTTAAAAAACTAATTCTCATGAATGAAGGCAAGCTGATTCTACCTGAATATTATTTGGTATCAGAGGGAGGGAAGCAAAATGCTGTCAGGCTCTTAAGATGCTGTTACTACAATCCATATCAATAGAGTTCCATTAAGTTCTGTGGATTTACTAACTCTGTTTCCTAACCTGTCCTGGCCTAGCTCAAAGTGTTGACATTGGGGGTTGCAGATTTTGTCATTATAATCTCTCTTCTCCAGTTTATGTCTGGAAAGATAAAGTCAGTTATCAGTTTCCCTATACCAAATACTGATTTGGTATTGCCTATTGCCTTAATCTGTGGGTGTTTTTTTTAAATATTGCACCATTTCTTGTACTCTCCTCTTTCATCTTCAGAAAAGAGGTTCCTTAAACCTTCCTTGCTTCCAGCAATCAAAAAGATACCAGCATGCTTAAGGTATTTGATGTTTCACCCAGCAAATTTTAATTTTAATTCCTCTTTTTATTCCTCTTTCTTCTAATCACAATATAGTCTGCATATATGAAAAGTATATAGGTGTACTGTTTTTCCAGTTTTGAACCACTGAATAGAACAGAACAGAACAGAATAGAATTCTTTATTGGCCAAGTGTGATCAGACACACAAGGAATTTGTCTTGGTGCATATGCTCTCAGTGTACATAAAAGAAAAGATACATTTGTCAAGAATTAAGAATCATAAGGTACAATACTTAATAATAGTCATAGGGTACAATAAGCAATCAAATCATACTAGGAAACAGTCAATATAAATCGTAAGGATACAAGCGACAAAGTTACAGTCATAAGTGGCAGGAGATGGGTGCAAGGAAGGATGGGAGGATTAATAGTAATAGTAATGCAGACTTCATATTTCATTCCATATTTCATTCTAAATTCTTTGTTAGATGAGATAAAGACGATTTGTTATGGTCAACCCAGACTAAAGCCTTGAATAACAGATTTTAAAAATGGTATTTTCTTAGAATTCCTTTACTTTTTCCACTATCCATCAGTTGATAATCTTGGTTTGTCTCCACCTTTTCTGATTTCATCTTCTACATGAGATAGCTCTTGTTCAACTGATAGTTGAAGATCACAATACCTTGGATATTATCTTACTAGAATATAATATATGCAATTGTTCGGTTCTTTGAGCATTCTTTAGCACTCCTTTTTTTTAGTACTAGAACATAAATTGATGTTTTCCAGTTCCACTGTTGTGTTTTCATTCCAGTTTATACACCATAAAGAACATTCTAACCACATTGTTTTGTAATGTATTAAAAGCTCTGTTGTAGTTCAAAAAAACCCTTCATATTCTGTCTTTATTTCTCTCTTCTTAACTTTCTCTTATGAAAGGATGTTCATTACATAGTCTCAAAATTCCTTATCTGCCCATCTGGCAGTTGAAAGAGTAATGAGCAGAGATAAATAATAAACACCACCAGCAATAACTTGGGCCTTCTAGTTATAAAGCTGATTTAAAGTTGAAGCATTATTCTCTTTATTATAACTTAACAGGCACACTCAGTGCCAATGGCACTTCTGCAACAGTTTTCTATCCTAGTCTTTCCAATTCTTGCAGCTTCCAGATGTGTTGGAACTACAACTTCAGAATTCCTCGCCAACTTGTATTATTGTTCCACGTATCTTGAGGATGCCAAGTTGGAGAATTAAAATTCTTCCCAAAGTGCATGTTTGTATCATTAAAGAGTTAGTAGGAAAAGCTTTTGGTAGGCATTGTTACATTGAGAATCAGAAATGTTAAATATTCAAAAAGAAAGTCCGCTGGCAATATCACAAAATTCATATAAATGGCAATGAAATGAAATGCCTGGCTCACAAAACAGCAAATGCTGTATTATTCGAACCAGATATGTCTTATATATGGTCCAGATTTAAATAAAAGTGGTGGCCCATTATTTACCTGATTGAATTTTACTGTACATGTTGCATTCCCTTGAAGCTGGCAAGTCTTCCAGAGCTATATGGCTAGGGATATGAAAAGCTTAGAAGTTGTTAAAATCTCTCCCATGCCAAGAGAAATATAGTATGAAGTAGTAGAAAATTACTTTAGTAGTAATAATTATATTATATATTTTATATATTATTATTATTTATATATAATAAATATATATTACTTAAATATATTTCATATACCATTGCAAATGTTAAAATAAATAGTTAGCTTCAAAATAAAAGTCATGTCTGTTTCAGGAAAAAGAAAGCTTTAAAAAAACTAAGGGTTCCTTGGTGCACTCTGAGCTTGGTTGTTTTCTTGTATTGAGTGTAATTGTGTTTCGCTACCAAGCCAGCAGTGGTGGGATTCAAAAATTTTTACTACCAGTTCTGTGGGCGTGGCTTGTGAGTGGCAGGGAAGGATACTGTAAAATCTCCAGTCAAAGGTGGTATTTGCCGGTTCTCGAACTACTCAAAATTCCTCTACGGTTCTCCAGAACTGGTCAGAACCTGCTCAATACCACCTCTGCAAACCAGATAACATCATCTGTACTAGAAGGGAGTGGGTTTGCTCTCATTTTATCGCTGGTAGCTTCTCCTGTCAATGTTGGTAGAAGTAGTCATAGTGGTTCCTTGATTAGGCTGCTGTTTACTGTTAGCTTGTTTGTCTGAGTTTGGTAATTCCTTGATTGGGGTATTGTTTGCTTTTTGATTGTTGGTTTAATGTAAATTTGCTGTTAGAACATAGAATAACAGAGTTGGAAGGGACCTTGGAGGTCATCTAGTCCAACCCCTGCAAGCAGAGCAAATATTAGCCTCTACCTGGGATCAAACTCACAGGCTCCTGATTGTGAGGCGAAAGCTACACCTCTAGGCCACCACACCTAGTTTCTGCTCATCTGGGTGTTGAATGCTGGTGAGAAGGTTGGTCTTTTACTTTCATTTTTGGCTTTTTTAATGCTCTCTTTTGAATGGTGTGCAAATGTGGTTTATCTCTCTGTGCCTGTTGATGATCAATTTCTCTGAGTGCCAGGCCTCCAGGAATTCTCTAGAATTTTTGGATTTTCCTTCGTCTAAGATGCTTAGTTTCCTATTTGAAACTATGATTAAGTTTGTCTATGTGTTGTGCAATTAAGGAGTTTTCATTGTGTCTTCTCAGTGCTAATCTTCTGCCTGTTTGTCCTACAAAGTGGCTCTTATAGTCCTTATAGCATGTTGTAGATACTTCCAGTTTTCTTCTGGGGGCTGCTGGGTCTTCTGGTTTACTTCTTAGGGTGTTTTGGTGGGCTTTAGTTGGTTTATGTGATATGGTGTTGCTATGTGGTTGTAATAGTATGTTGGTGGTTTCTGATATGTCTTGATGTATGGCAGTGTTCTCCATTTTACAGCTCATGTTGGTTATGCTATATTGGATTGAGTGGTTAGGCACTTTTGATAAAGTTGCATTGATATCAATTTTGTTGGAAGATGTGTATAGCTGATCTGTTTCCTTTTGTTGATCTTCAGGGTTGCTGCAGTGTTTGTGCTTGTCTAAATACGCAACTTCTTGTGATAAGTTGGGTTGGGTGGTAGCAGTACTTGGATGGTATGGGTAGCTTTACAATATACTTGTGTTTCTAATTTGCCACCAGTGCCTCTACTGATGAGGATATCTAGAAAGGATAGAATGTTGTTGTTTTTCCCTGTGAATTTTATTTCTTTGCATCTATTGTTGATAGTTTGCTTTGTATGTTCTCTAGTTGATACTTTTTATTATGACAAAGGTGTCATCTACTTAGCAGATCTATATTAGGGTTGTGCAAGTGGGAGTGCTATAGATTCTAGGTGTTGCATTATGGTCTTGCTATAAATCCTCAAAGAGTGATCCCTTAAGTGTTCCTTTTATTTGTTGATATATTTGTTCATCCAACTAAAAGTATGTGGTTAGACAAAAGTTGACAATTCTTGGTATTTCAATCTTAGTGTATTTAGTTAGATTGGTGGTGTTATGTAGTAATGCTGTCATGGATTCTTTGGCTAATTCTAAGTCTGTGGATGTAAAGAATGCTGTGACATCAAATGAGGCCATGATTTCATTCTCATCTGTTGCCAGATCTTTAATTCTTCGGAGGTACTGTAGTGAGGAGATGATGGAATGTTTGCTTTCTTCTGTGAGGTGTCCAAGCTTTTTTGTCAATTCGTTAGTGATAATGAAGGTTGGGCTCCCCAGGAATAATACAATTGGATGAAGAGGTATGACTAGCTTGTATGTTTTGAGTTATCCATAGAAGTGTGGTAGGATGGATCCTCTGCATTTCATCCACAACTTTCTTTTTAAGTGATTCTTGATAAGTTCACTTTGAGCTTTCTTGATCTGGTTGTCTAGTTTCTGTTTTGAATGTTTTGGCCTTTGTCTTCTGGTAGGATGATAATAATTTGGGGCTTCTTTAGTTTTTGAGGGCTGATCTATGCTGTGCTTTGCTTTCAGTTGGTTTGGTTCTGATCTTCTTCTGGGTCTGTGGTATGATAGTTTGTCTTATGCTTTCTTGGATTATGGAAAGTCCTGCAGTTTTAAATGCTCCTTCTAATACTGCAAGTATTTGATAGAATATTTGATATAGAACAAATATTCTCTTCTATCAAAAACAGTTAATTTGCAATTTTGAGGTATTCCTAGCACATCTTTTTTGAAAATTAACTTTTAACTAATAGTTGAGAAAACACCAAATTGAACATGTATGGACCAACATTCTGTGCCTGGAGAAAAAAATCTTTGACTTTTTATTTTGTTTGCCCAGTTAAATTGACAAAAAATATAGCTTAGCATATGAAGGGACTCAGTTTTTCATCTCTGAGCAGGTCTAGACACAAAAAGATACAATTCACCCACTAACACTGAGAAGGAGAAACCTTTTGGGGGGAGGTATAGAAAAAAACAAGTCTTTTGGTGGCTCACAATCTGTGTGGAGTATTGGCAGACAAACAGCTTTGAGTTGAAGCCCAAAACATGATAAACAATGACTTCGCCTGTTACGACTATGGTAAATAGGAAGGAGCTTTAGTGAAATCTAGTGCTCCATAAAGAAACATCTTAATAACAATTGGGCAAAACTGGTCAGTGATGCTCCCTTATCTTTATTAAAAATTGCAATTAGGCTTGATGCGGGAAGATAACTCTTGGGTAACATAATAGAGACAGTAAATTGAAATAGACATACAAATGGTTTGGGTTCATACATTACTGTATGTTATAAAGTGGTTGGTTTGGGCATAGCATTTTCTCTGAACAGAGACATTCATCATTTATAACTTAGACATATGTATCCAGCCAATTATGGCTTATTCAAGAGAGAAACCAATGATATCAAAATCCACGAGTGCAAGGTGAAATGTGTAGTCCTGTCTGGACTACACATTTCACTTTCCAAAGACCTGCAGTTCTTGACATACATGGATGCACCTTGCTCACCAGCGGCAGAAACTGTTCTGTGTCTCATTTAAAATTGCTTTCCAGTACTGCATTAGAATAGTCTTAGAGCTTTTTGTAACTCTGATGTCATCTGACCATTATCCTGACTTTTACAACCACTTTTGGGAGCACACATATTAAAGTACTGCTTCTTTCATGGGTTGGGTTAACAGAAACCTAGAAAAGTCTCCCAGATGAATTAACTTGTTAGAGGATCTGAAGCTCATTCTCTGAGTCTATCAGTTCTAGTGCTTTTATTTTTGATTGTCAGGTAGTAAATTCACTGTGAAGATGGTCTGAGGGTTGCACAATGCATTCCTCTTCCTATACTTAGTGACTTTTGATTATGGAAGGGGAGAGCTGGAACCAGTTGGCTTTTCTTTTCTCTGTCTCTTAATTCCAGGCAACTGTCACTCACTTCTTTACTTCCATTGTACATACCTAGTAGCGGACGGATGGTAATTATCGCATTTAAACTGTAGCACTTT
>CM019151.1:141476580-141488326 GCA_009733165.1 Naja naja | reverse complement strand
TATTATTTATTTATTTATTTAGAGAGGCGTCACTTCTCCCTAAGGACTCAGGGCTGCTAACATATAAAAAGAGGAATATTTACAATAAAACAATATTAAACAGAACAAGTCTAAGATTGCTAAAACATTAAAAACAATTAAAATTACAATAAAAACATTACAATTAAAACAACCCACCCCGGTCAATCCAGGCCGGCCTGCTGAAACAACCAAGTCTTCAGGTCTCAATTAAAGGAGCGGAGATCAGGGGCCAAGATCCGCGAGGGAGCTGATTCCATAGGGTGGCTTCCCCACAGAAAAGGCCCTAGCCCTGGAAACCGCCAGCCGACAATGCCTAACCGACGGTATTCCCAGGAGGCCCCTCCTGTGGGAGCGCCGGGCGCATCGAATGTGATGCTGGCAGGAGGCGTTCAAGTACCTGGACCCAAGCCATTTAGGGCTTTATAAGTTGTTACTAACACCTTGAAGGAGACCCGAAGGCAACCGCAACCAGTGCAAGTCAAGAGGAGGGTGTAACATGGGAGTATCGATACCCATCACTGCCCGCGCGCCGCGATTCTGCACCAGCTGCAACCTCCGAGTGATCCAAGGGTAGCCCCATGTAGAGAGCATTGCAGTAGTCGATTCTGGAAGTGACGAGTGCATGAGTGACCGCTCAAGGGCATCTCGTTCAGATAGGGCTGCTGGCGAACCAGCCAACCTGGGCAAAGCCCCTGGCCACAGCCCCCACTTGCTCCTCCAATTGAGCTGTGCATCCAGGAGGACGCCCAGATTTCGCCCTATCCACGGGGTAACACCTCCCCCCATGACCAAAGATGGCACTTCCACTGAACACCGAGATGCCGGTAAGAACAGCCACTCGGTCTTGGCCGGATTGAGCCGGAGCCTGTTACTCCCCATCCAGGCCTGCACCGCTCCCAGGCACGGACATCACCGAGAGCATCACTGATCCGTCTGGGGTGGAGATATAGCTGGGTATCATCTGCATATTGATGATACCTCACCCCAAACCACGGATGATCTCAGCTGTTTCATGTAGATATTAAACAGGAGAGGTGAGAGAACTGACCCCTGAGGCACCCCACAAGTGAGGGGCCTCGACGCACTCTGCCCCTGCCAACACCGACCATGAAGGTCCAAAGGTAAGAGGAGAACCACAAAACGGTGCCCCCACTCCCAACCCCCGGCTGCAGAAGGATACCATGGTCGATGGTATCAAAGCCGCTGAGAGATCTAAAAGGACCAGGACAGAGGTCCCGAGCCCTCCAGAGATCATCCATCAGTGCTCAATGCTGTCTCGGCTGTGCCCGCCTGAAGCCCGATTGGTACAGGTCGAGATAATCAGTTTCTCCAGGAACAGTGGAAACTGCTGAACCACCATCGCTTCAACAACCTTCGCTAAAAAGTGAAGGTTGAGACAGGACGATAGTTTAAACGTTGGGTCCAGAGCATTTCTTGAGGAGGGGTCTCACCACCACCTCTTTCAAGGCGCGGGAAAACCCCTCACTCAGAGAAGCATTGACAACTGCCTGAGCCAATCATGTAACCTCCCTGGAGGCATAAACCAACCAGGAAGGACATGGGTCCAATAACACATGGTGGAAGACAGCCTCCGCATGATCCTGTCCACTTCATCCAGGGAGACAGGGTCAAACTCAACCCAGATAGGATCCACAAGACTCGCCACTCCATCATCTAAACCCTGCCAATCAGAGTCCAAGCCCGCCCGAATCTGATGATCTATCTCGCTTGCTCCCTCAAGAAGGGTCCCTCTCCTCTAAATGTAAGAGGGAGCGGTGACCCTGAACAGGGCAGCGGGCGATCATTCCAGGACGCGATCAGAGCGAGAAATAAGAACACTCGCCGCTCTAATCGCTTCCAGATAAGTCCTAATATAGGCTCTTAGCTGGACACGGTCAGACTCGAACGACTAGTCCTCCATCTGTCTCCAGGCATCTCCTCCGCCGCCATCTCCCCCAAGCTCCTCCGAGAACCAAGGAGCCAAGGAAGGTCTGCGGCGAGGAAGAGGCTGCAAGGGGACAACCCAGTCGAAGCTGCCGAGGCGCCTGCTGCCAAGCTGCGCCAGGGTCTCACCGGCTGTGGTCGAGGGAGGTGGGCAAGGACCCCAGGGCCGCCTGAAACCTCTCCGGTCCATCAGGCGCTTGGGGCGGAACCATCAGATCGGCTCATCCCAGCAGCTAGGGGCAGCCAGTTGGAAGACCAGCCTCAGGAGATAGTGATCTGACCATGATAGCGGGTAAAACAACAGGAGATCCACCCTCAGATCACTACACCACTGTCCCGAGATAAAAACCAGGTTGAGCATGTTCCCCCTCATGGATGGGTCCCTGGATCACCTGGGTCAGGTCCATGGCTGTCATGGATGCCAAGAACTCCGGGCCAAACCAGACACCACTCCCAGAGAGGCAAGTTGAAGTCCCCAGGACCATAAGCCTGGAAACTCAGCTACCACCCGAGGAGAGGCGTCCAGCAGCTCGGGAAGGGCGTTCTGGCAAGCTGGGGGAAAGATGCGTCAGCAACAGGCCCAACCGACCACCCGGGCCCAACCTCAAGAGGAGTTACTCACACCTGCCTATCTGCAGGACAGTGACCTCCCTTGGAAACAGGGTCTCCCTAATAACAATGGCTACTCCTCTGCCCCTTCCCTGAGCTCGTGGCCGGTGCAGCACCCGGAAACCTGGGGGACAGAGATCACACAGAGGGACACCCCCCTCCAGTCCCAGCCAGGTCTCCGTAATGCATGCCAGATCATGAGCCTCCTCCTCAATAAGTTCCACGGAGGAGGGCTTTTTAACCCGGGATCTGGCATTTCTTCACCAGCCTAAGCCCGGGACCACACCTCCCAAGACCCAGGGGAGGCCAGGCAGACCTGAGGGTGAGGGCTCCACCGCCGTAAACAGCAGGCGCTCAGCACATAATTTGGCCCTCTGTCTGCTTACTCCTGCCATAGTGATGGCCCTAGGATTGTGATCCCTCCTGCTCCTTGGGACCCCATGGCCTTACTTGCCACACCCTCCACTCACGAGCCCCTCTCGGCCTGGATAAACCAGAATCTTCCAACACAGGGTAAACCCCTCCATCCTCCCTATCCCATTAAAACACGAATTAAAAATTTAAAAGTGGTCATAATAAATTTAAAATTTAACCCCTTGGTCGCGTCATGCCACTCTCGGGATCCCAGGATCATCATTAAGATAGCTGTCGATCCCAATGGGCCAATTCAAGGACAAGGGCGCAGTCTGAGGCCCATAACTCGATGGAGTAAACAACCATAGAACAGTAAATTACAATTCATAGAGGGTGGAGGTAGAATAAAGGGTCATACGGTGGAGGTGATAGATGTTACACAGATGTAAAGTGTCTAGGTGGAGAATAATGGTCCAGGTAACAGTGTCCAATGGATTCCACATCACGAACAGGCCTCTCACACCTGTTCGGGGGGCCAGGGTAGAAATGGATGACCAACCGCTCTCTCACCGCAGTGGTCAAAACAGCATCGGGAAATGATGGGTCAGTTGTTAAGCCCCTCTATCCTCTCACAATAGAGGGGTAGTCCTCCCATTGTCCTCACACCACAATGGGGCCCAACCTGAAGTGAAGTCCTGAAAAGGGAAAGGTCCAAGAAGGACTAAGGACCATGACCGCTAATTAAGAGATGACAACTGCACCCACAAAAGTGCAGCAAGAGAGACCAGGCAGCAGAAACGGCAGTAGAAGGCAGGAGCAGTAGACGGGGCAAGGAAACACATAAAGTAGGTGGGAAGTCCAGGTAGAGAGTCAAGAGATAGTGTAGATGTTGATATCACCATCGCGGCCAAGGTCCAGAGCCGTAAAAGGCCGGCCAACTGTGGGGCTCACCCCTCCGATGTTAATGTCCAAATCCGAACCCCCACCAGGCCAGCAGCAACTCACCCGACCCGGCCAACGTCCAACGGAACCAGCATTCGCGGCTAGAGTCAGTCCAGCCAGCCGATGTTTCCATGCCGGGAGCATCGACAGTTCAGGCTCAGGGCATTCCAGCAGTCCGCTGCCAACTGTTCCACATCCACCCGGGCTCCCACCAAGGCTAACAAGGCCATCAAGACAGGGAGACCGATGAAAACATCCAGGACACTGGGCCACCAAAAAACGCCCCAAAACAGCCTGGGGCCTCGTCTGCTGGCCCAGCAGCCAACAGCAGCAGCATCCAAGGCTGCTGCCACCGACACCACAGTTCCAGCCGCTGCAGCCTCCGTAGCCGCCAAGACCGCTAGGGCCACCAAGATCGCCATCAGCCTGGAGCCTCCTCCAAACTGGCCACCGTCTCCACCGTCTCTGCTGCCTCCGCCGCCACTGCCTCCCCAGCTGACGAAACGCCGGGCGGCTGGAGCCTCCGCCGAGCAGTCACTGCTGCCTCCGCCACTCAGCCGCCTCCAGCCGCCGCGACCGAAGGCTGCGAGCTGACACTGCGGCCGCCCGACGCCGTTGCTGCAGCCGCCAAAGAAGCTGCCGAGGCCATCGATGCTGCCAGGGCCTCAAATAAAGCAGCGCCAATTTCCCAGCCATCGGAGCAGCCGCCGAGATGGGAAGCCTGGGTGCCAGCTCACCGACCCAGCTGCATGCTCAACTCCACACCTGGGCTCTCTTGGAAGAATCAAGAGAGTTCAGCAGCAGACACACACACCACCCAGACAACCACCCCCAGGAGCCTACTCAACCACCAACCACCATCTTGGGCATGTGCAGACCATATCACAGAAACACTGGAAATATTTAAGTCCTTTAAGATGCTCCAATGCTAAGAGTTTAAGAATATCAGAAATCTACCTGTTGTCTTACAATATTTAGTTTATACACAATTTGAAGAAATGAATAAAAAAATCCAGACTACCTTAAATTGTATTGTCTGGTTTCTGCATAAATCTGCAACTTTGAAAAAAGTTGCTACTTCATTTCCAAAAAGAAAGTATCATTTGTGGAAGGCAAACAATTCCTAACTAGCAGGCATCTTTGCTTGTTCAGAAGGCATCTTTTGACTTGGACGTGTGACATTACAGCAAATATGAATATTTTAGTTGCTGATTGTTAATTTTATTTATTTACACCATTGTGAGAAGAACCAGGAAAACTGTATACCTAAATATAGGCTAAGCAAGCATATAGTCTTCTAGGAAATTATATATAAGAAGTATGTAAATATTCTTGCTTTACAAAGAATACATCTAAAAAGGAAATGAATATTTATAGTGGTTCTTACTGTTTCTACTTCCTTTGCTTTAGCCAGGTTCATAAATCAAATTGATTGGCTTGTTTGATAGGTCTTGATTTAATCCCTAAAATTTCCTTACAATTTAGCCAGCAGATCATATTTAATAGGATCCTTAAATAAAGTCTTGAATTTTGAGGTCTTTTGTATCACTCCAACAAAGTATTGCTGCTTTTCCATACTTTAATTGCTACCATACTTCATTTGCATACAGCAAGGATGGGCAAATCCTGATGATTCCATGAGCTATGCTGGGGCTGTTAGGACTTGAAATGCTATATCATTTGAATGGATATAAGTTCCTTATCCACCCTTATGAAGTGTTTTTCATAAGACAACAACATAAAACGTCATAGGTTTTAACTCATTGACAAGTAGAAACAAGAATGTGTTTTTTATTAGTTTCATTGTTGTCTGTTCCTCAAATAACTGTTCTTAAATTCATTCTTTTGCCTTTACAGCTAATCTGAGCTATTTTTCAGACATCAGATGCGAGGTGTCACTATTGTTAGCAGGTTGATGAGTTCCAGTCTGATCGGTGTTCTGAAAACAGTGTTTTCAGAAAGCCAATTTATTTTGCCCATAACTTAGTAAGAAAGCAGTATTTTAGATTCTTCTCAAGGGGACAAGGCTGTCAATCAAAGTGACACAGACAATAATTACTGCTTCCTTCCCTGATGCTTCCAAAACCATCTCTTTCTCCAAAACAATCAGTTAGTGCTACCAATATAGACAGTCTATTATCATCATGTTGGTTTGCAGTCTAATTAAACAGATTCTGTTACACCTCTTCAGGTCTATCACCTTCTACACCAATAGTCCTTTGTGGTGTTGTGTGTGTGTGTGTGTGTATCTATATGTGTGTGTATACACAATGTGTGTGTGTACATATATACATAGTCTATATCTATCTATACACACACACACACTGAATGTGTATGTATATATTAGATAGATAGGTAGGTAGGTAGATCAGATATAGATATATAGATATAGATAAAAAAGCAGTCAACAGGTTGAGCTAAACATTACACTAATCTTCAAATTCCTCTGTTAACTGTTATTATATTTAGCACAAAGAAAGTCCACAGTTTTCAGTCTCTTATAAAGCTGTCTAGTTCATTATCTCTAATCAAAGCTGTTAATTTCACCATCTCTGCTAGTTCAGTCAATTTCAAAATCCATTCTTCAACAGTCAGCATCTCTTTTTCTTTCCAGTGTTTGGCAAGTACAATCCTTGCAGCCGTCACCATGTGAAGGCATAGCACCCCAAATTGCTTTTCAATTGACTTTCAGTTGAAAATCTGATTCCTGATTTATGAGTCTTCCTGGGCCACACATCTGTGATCCAGAAAACACTCTAATCAAGAAGCTCCTACAGCATAATAGCAAGAAAAGGAAACCCACATCTGGCTCGCTTTAAATTATTCCTTATGTCTCTGGAATCTTTTTCTTAAATCTGTCGCCTGAAGGACACCAGAGCCTTTTTGTTCTATTCAGGTTCAAAATTCTTCCTATTAATCCTCTTCAAAAACTAATAAAGGTAGAGTGATTTGGTTCCACAATGGCAAGGGAACCCTTAAACCTGTCTGCCCAGAATTCCCAGTGGTTAGCCTCACTGGCAATGAACATCCTTTCCTTGCTGCCCAATACATTACACTTCACACATAAAAATAAAAATTCAGTTCACTAAAATTGGAAGAGAGAAATATGATTATTCAAAAGAATTTAAGAATTATATGATGGTAGAACTGAAAATATCAGTAGCGGTACATATGTGCCAAAGCTGCTGACCTACTTAACTAAAGAATTGTAGTTAAAAGCATCATTCACAAACCTGAAAAGATTAAGTAACTTGGAACATATAAAGTCATGTTTCTGAAATTAGTAAGTTTTAACACAATTAAGTCTTGGTTCGGCCAGTCTTTGAAATGTGGGATACATGCACAACTCAATCACAAGAGTGATTCCACTCATTGAGTGGAAAAGTTTTGATTGATTGCTTCAACTCTTTTGACTTCTTTCAGTAAGCCTTAAAATTAATAATTGTGGAAACAGAACTTAAAGCCAGGAGCATTCCGCATTTTTAGCATGGGATATCCTCTTAATTAGCCTAATACCATAGGATTAGCAACTGAGAAAGTAACACTTCTCTAAAGCAATCTCTAAACAGAGCTGATTAGCAACTTCCAATACCAGTCCACCATACTTTGGGCTGCTAGAAATTATAATTCAGCAACATCTGAAGAACTAACAGTTGCTATTTTGGAGCATTAGATAGCGATCTTTTGTCTTCCGTAACAAAAATTCTATAGGTTCAGTAATTTCCCCACCCTAAAATAGGTAGTGTGATTAATGTGATTCAAGTCATTTTTATGAAATGATCTTGCTGCAAACCCATCCCCTTTGTTTTGAGACACCTCTCTTGCCTGATTCTGCTTCTTCAATAGAAACACTTAGATTTAATTATTAATTTGTAGTTGCTTCTACAACAGCAATCCCCACGAACTGTCACTAGAGTTTTCTTTCTCTTCCCTGCACCCATCTTTCAATTTCTTACAAGAAGCAGTATCTAATTCAGTTTATTTTTGACTACAGATAGATTTTGCTGCTGGGCAAAATCAGAGGCTGGAAATGGACAAACAGACCGCAAGGGTTAACATTATCTTGGCAGTAGCAGATTTTGTTTGGGTGTAGATAATCCCATAGATTTCCTTAGGGCAGATATGTGAGGGCAGTTAGGAAAATATGATCTAAATCCAGCACAGGAAGAGAACGCTAATTTTTAAAAAAACTAATTCTCATGAATGAAGGCAAGCTGATTCTACCTGAATATTATTTGGTATCAGAGGAGGGAAGCAAAATGCTGTCAGGCTCTTAAGATGCTGTTACTACAATCCATATCAATAGAGTTCCATTAAGTTCTGTGGATTTACTAACTCTGTTTCCTAACCTGTCCTGGCCTAGCTCAAAGTGTTGACATTGGGGGTTGCAGATTTTGTCATTATAATCTCTCTTCTCCAGTTTATGTCTGGAAAGATAAAGTCAGTTATCAGTTTCCCTATACCAAATACTGATTTGGTATTGCCTATTGCCTTAATCTGTGGGTGTTTTTTAAATATTGCACCATTTCTTGTACTCTCCTCTTTCATCTTCAGAAAAGAGGTTCCTTAAACCTTCCTTGCTTCCAGCAATCAAAAAGATACCAGCATGCTTAAGGTATTTGATGTTTCACCCAGCAAATTTTAATTTTAATTCCTCTTTTTATTCCTCTTTCTTCTAATCACAATATAGTCTGCATATATGAAAAGTATATAGGTGTACTGTTTTTCCAGTTTTGAACCACTGAATAGAACAGAACAGAACAGAATAGAATTCTTTATTGGCCAAGTGTGATCAGACACACAAGGAATTTGTCTTGGTGCATATGCTCTCAGTGTACATAAAAGAAAAGATACATTTGTCAAGAATTAAGAATCATAAGGTACAATACTTAATAATAGTCATAGGGTACAATAAGCAATCAAATCATACTAGGACAGTCAATATAAATCGTAAGGATACAAGCGACAAAGTTACAGTCATAAGTGGCAGGAGATGGGTGCAAGGAAGGATGGGAGGATTAATAGTAATAGTAATGCAGACTTCATATTTCATTCCATATTTCATTCTAAATTCTTTGTTAGATGAGATAAAGACGATTTGTTATGGTCAACCCAGACTAAAGCCTTGAATAACAGATTTTAAAAATGGTATTTTCTTAGAATTCCTTTACTTTTTCCACTATCCATCAGTTGATAATCTTGGTTTGTCTCCACCTTTTCTGATTTCATCTTCTACATGAGATAGCTCTTGTTCAACTGATAGTTGAAGATCACAATACCTTGGATATTATCTTACTAGAATATAATATGTGCAATTGTTCGGTTCTTTGAGCATTCTTTAGCACTCCTTTTTTTTAGTACTAGAATATAAATTGATGTTTTCCAGTTCCACTGTTGTGTTTTTCATTCCAGTTTATACACCATAAAGAACATTCTAACCACATTGTTTTGTAATGTATTAAAAAGCTCTGTTGTAGTTCAAAAACCCTTCATATTCTGTCTTTATTTCTCTCTTCTTAACTTTCTCTTATGAAAGGATGTTCATTACATAGTCTCAAAATTCCTTATCTGCCCATCTGGCAGTTGAAAGAGTAATGAGCAGAGATAAATAATAAACACCACCAGCAATAACTTGGGCCTTCTAGTTATAAAGCTGATTTAAAGTTGAAGCATTATTCTCTTTATTATAACTTAACAGGCACACTCAGTGCCAATGGCACTTCTGCAACAGTTTTCTATCCTAGTCTTTCCAATTCTTGCAGCTTCCAGATGTGTTGGAACTACAACTTCAGAATTCGCCAACTTGTATTATTGTTCCAACGTATCTTGAGGATGCCAAGTTGGAGAATTAAAATTCTTCCCAAAGTGCATGTTTGTATCATTAAAGAGTTAGTAGGAAAAGCTTTTGGTAGGCATTGTTACATTGAGAATCAGAAATGTTAAATATTCAAAAAGAAAGTCCGCTGGCAATATCACAAAATTCATATAAATGGCAATGAAATGAAATGCCTGGCTCACAAAACAGCAAATGCTGTATTATTCGAACCAGATATGTCTTATATATGGTCCAGATTTAAATAAAAGTGGTGGCCCATTATTTACCTGATTGAATTTTACTGTACATGTTGCATTCCCTTGAAGCTGGCAAGTCTTCCAGAGCTATATGGCTAGGGATATGAAAAGCGCTTAGAAGTTGTTAAAATCTCTCCCATGCCAAGAGAAATATAGTATGAAGTAGTAGAAAATTACTTTAGTAGTAATTATTATATTATATATTTTATATATTATTATTATTTATATATAATAAATATATATTACTTAAATATATTTCATATACCATTGCAAATGTTAAAATAAATAGTTAGCTTCAAAATAAAAGTCATGTCTGTTTCAGGAAAAAAAAACTTTAAAAAAAAACTAAGGGTTCCTTGGTGCACTCTGAGCTTGGTTGTTTTCTTGTATTGAGTGTAATTGTGTTTCTACCAAGCCAGCAGTGGTGGGATTCAAAAATTTTTACTACCAGTTCTGTGGCTTGTAATGGCAGGGAAGGATACTGTAAAACTCCAGTCAAAGGTGGTATTTGCCGTTCTCAGAACTACTCAAAATTCCTCTACGGTTCTCCAGAACTGGTCAGAACCTGCTCAATACCACCTCTGCAAACCAGATAACATCATCTGTACTAGAAGGGAGGGTTTGCTCTCATTTTATACTGGGCTTCTCCTGTCAATGTTGGTAGAAGTAGTCATAGTGGTTCCTTGATTAGGCTGCTGTTTACTGTTAGCTTGTTTGTCTGAGTTTGGTAATTCCTTGATTGGGGTATTGTTTGCTTTTTGATTGTTGGTTTAATGTAAATTTGCTGTTAGAACATAGAATAACAGAGTTGGAAGGGACCTTGGAGGTCATCTAGTCCAACCCCGCGCAAGGCAGCAAATATTAGCCTCTACCTGGGATCAAACTCACAGGCTCCTGATTGTGGCAAGCTAGCTACACCTCTAGGCCACCACACCTAGTTTCTGCTCATCTGGGTGTTGAATGCTGGTGAGAAGGTTGGTCTTTTACTTTCATTTTTAGTTTTTTTAATGCTCTCTTTTGAATGGTGTGCAAATGTGGTTTATCTCTCTGTGCCTGTTGATGATCAATTTCTCTGAGTGCCAGGCCTCCAGGAATTCTCTAGAATTTTTGGATTTTCCTTAAATCTAAGATGCTTAGTTTCCTATTTGAAACTATGATTAAGTTTGTCTATGTGTTGTGCAATTAAGGAGTTTCATTGTGTCTTCTCAGTGCTAATCTTCTGCCTGTTTGTCCTACAAAGTGGCTCTTATAGTCCTTATAGCATGTTGTAGATACTTCCAGTTTTCTTCTGGGGGCTGCTGGGTCTTCTGGTTTACTTCTTAGGGTGTTTTGGTGGGCTTTGGTTGGTTTATGTGATGTGGCTGTTGCGGTTTGTAATAGTATGTTGGTGGTTTCTGATATGTCTTGATGTATGGCAGTGTTCTCCATTTTACAGCTCATGTTGGTTATGCTATATTGGATTGAGTGGTTAGGCACTTTTTGATAAAGTTGCATTGATATCAATTTTGTTGAAGAGTATAGCTGATCTGTTTCCTTTTGTTGATCTTCAGGGTTGCTGCAGTGTTTGTGCTTGTCTAAATCACGCAGAACTCTGTGATAAGTTGGGTTGGGTGGTAGAGTACTTGGATGGTATGGGTAGCTTTACAATATACTTGTGTTTCTAATTTGCCACCAGTGCCTCTACTGATGAGGATATCTAGAAAGGATAGAATGTTGTTGTTTTTCCCTGTGAATTTTATTTCTTTGCATCTATTGTTGATAGTTTGCTTTGTATGTTCTCTAGTTGATACTTTTTATTATGACA
>CM019151.1:141231231-141475580 GCA_009733165.1 Naja naja | reverse complement strand
TGCGCAGCCCTCGCTGCAGGGTGCCCCAGGGGTCGGTCCTCTCTCCCCTCCTGTTTAACATCTACATGAAGCCGCTGGGCGAGATCATCCATGGTTTTGGGGTGAGGTATCATCAGTATGCTGATGATACCCAGCTCTTCATCTCTACCCCAAACCAACTCAGTGATGCCCTCACCGTAATGTCTCGTTGCTTGGAAGCGGTGCGGATCTGGATGGGGAGGAACAGGCTCCAACTCAACCCAGCCAAGACCGAGTGGCTATGCATACTGGCATCTCGGGTGTTCCAGGATGTTCCATCTCTAGTCATGGGGGGAAAGGTGTTGCCCCCTGTGGAAAGGGTCCACAACTTGGGTGTCCTCCTGGATTCATGGCTCAGTTTGGAGGAGCAGGTGGGAGCCGTGACCAGGGGAACATTCTCCCAGGTGCGTCTGGTGCGCCAGTTGTGCCCCTACCTGGACCGAGATGCACTACGCACAGTTACTCATGTGCTTGTTACATCCCGGATCGACTACTGTAATGCTCTCTACATGGGGCTGCCCTTGCGGACCACGCGGAGGCTTCAACTGGTGCAGAATGCGGCCGTGTGGGTTGTGATGGGGGTATCCCAATACTCCCATGTTACACCCCTCCTGTGCGAGTTGCATTGGTTGCCGGCTGTCCTCCGTGTGAGATTCAAGGTGCTGGCACTTACCTATAAAGCCCTACATGGCTTAGGGCTGGGGTACTTGCGGGAACATCTCCTGCCAGCATCGAACACCAATCGCCCAGTGCACGCCCACAGACAGGGCCTTCTTGGGGTACCATTGGCCAAACAATGTCAGCTGGCAGTCCCTAGGGGGAGGGCCTTCTCTGTGGGGGCGCCCACTTTGTGGAACCAGCTTCCCTGGAGCTATGATTGGCCCCCGACCTCCGCTCCTTTTGCTGCGGCCTAAAGACTTGGTTATTCGAACAAACTGGCCTGGACTGAGGGGGTGGCTTTTGTTTTAAATGTTTTGTGGTTTGGGTTTTAAATATTTATTTGGTCTAATTAGTTTAATTATTTTTAATTCTTTTAACTTTTGTATTGGGTGTTCTTTATGTGAGCCACCTGAGTCCTTCGGGAGATAGGGCGCATATAAGACCAATTAAATAAATAAAATAAATAAATATTTAGATATATGAATTCAATCAAAATAAATCAAAAATACAGCCTGACCATGATGATTTAGAAAGTAAGGATAGGGATCTGCATCTAACCAGAATAATCAATAATGAAAGATGCTGGGAGTTGTAGATCAACAATCTGTGAGCAGAAAAACCCATGATCTTAAGGAAGATCCATTTGTTTGGTAAAAGCCAACATAAGGAAGAGTCTTACGAGAAAAATTATGAGGAATAGTCTACAGAGAAAAAGAGAAACAAACCTAGAAATCAATGAGGATGAAGATGATGACATTAATGAAAAAAATACTAAACTACAAAAAACTCGTCTACTCTTTATACAGTTGGAGAAGTATATGTTTTGTAGAAAGGTATATAGCTAGGGCTGGATGCCTGGATGAGGAGATAAGGCATGGCCATCAGAGTGTGCACTATAAAGGAGGCTAATCAGGAGATTATTTTACTATTAAAATTATGCATGAAATCTCAGCATGAAAACTCATTTGTACAGAATTGAGAGTTTATGTTCTCTATACATACCTAAAAGAAAAACTAACCAGAACAGAATGGCATATTATGTGTTAGTCATAAGACAGGTGTCAGTGTACAGTGTACAGAACATAGTGATTTAGAAGCAGAAAGCACTCCTTGGAGGCCAGTAGTCAATTAGCCTCAGTCAGCTTTGGCAATGCAGACAACTGTCTTAAAAGATCAATTAGGCAGTTCAAGGTCAGAGGAGACAGTTGACCTTCTACTGCCAGTCTCAACAAGACTTTGGTCCTTCCTTTCACACACCACAAAACAATTCTCCTCTTCCTTTCATTCCCCTCATTTGGCAAAGGAATTTCTCAAGGGTTTCAATATTATTCAGAACAAGCACCAATGTGTGACCTAATCAACATACTGAGCCTTGACAAAGAAGAGCCCTGCTCAACTAACCTGTTTCTGAATGGACTGGAATGCTACCCTCCATTCTCAACACTCCCAAACGATGCCTGACCTTTGTTTTAATCGGCAGTGGAAATGCAATACTTTCCCATAACTCAGTGGAATTAGTGTTACACACATTTGGGGTGCAAGGTCCCAGTCACTGACACAGAAGTAAACATTATGAGTCATTCTGCAGCAGTGTTTCTCAGTCTCAGCAATGGAGAATGATGGGTGTTGTCCAGACATCTAAAACTTGCTGAGGTTTAGAAACACTGCTCTGTAGGATTTTAAGGAGGAATTTTGGTAGAGAGGAAAGGAGGCAGAACTGTGTAATGAAGAAAAATAAACAAAGAAGTAAATGAAGGAGGAAACTGATTCAGAGCAGGAACCAATTTTCTGCCATATGTTTAAAAGGACAGCTTGAAAATGACAAAATAATTAAGCAATCTTAATTGCTGATTTTCTTCATACCAATATCCCAAGAGAGGTGGCAAGCATTTTTAAAACTTGCAGTATATGGAAGATTTCCCACCCATTAAAAAGGGAGAAAGGGAAAGTTTTACATTTCTGTTCTTTGTTTATTTTGCTGTAAAATGCAGAAGCACAAAAGCCCTGTGGGTATCTGGGCAGCCAAGGATTGATGCTGGGACAAGGAAAGCAAAAAGGAAGAATGGTCTACAAAGGCAACACTTTTCCATAACAAGGACAAGGCTGCTATGTTTTAGAAGTATTAGTTCTGGCTTCAGTCACAAGCATAAAGGAATTTGGCAAGCCTCATACAGCTCCCTCATAGCCTCAAAACCACAGATGATTCCAGCACAATTAGCTGGCCCAGCTCAGACAAATGCTGGGAGATATTTCATCATAGCATTTTTCAGCTGTTGACCTACTGTCTTGGAATTCAGTCACAGCTAACATCTTTGATTTAACATTATTTGAAGTTAATTAGTTGCCTGTAATTAGTCTTTCTCTTATTCAGCACCATCAGCCAGAATACAGGCTCAGTAAAGGCAATGCTCAAGAAAAAGAATTTTAGTTTTTGAAACTTTACTTTCACCAACTTGATTTCCTGAACATTCACCTTCTCCTTGAATATTTGGGTTGCTTTTCAAATTAGGGCAGTAGAGAAAGTCTGTGGTTAGTCTGCAATCTCCTTTAGACTCCAACACACATTCTCTTCAGTCTAAGTGACCTAATGTCAACCTTCCCAAACCTGTTGCCATCCAGATGTGCTGAATTCCAACAAACATACTTCTTTGACTAGAAGTATGTTTAGTTATGCAGAATCTCAGGCAATGTTTTGGGGAAAGCTCACTTTTCACAAAGCCTGGTCATTATATAGACTTGGGTATTATATATTGTCAAGTAACTTGGTCCCCCTATGACCAAAAATACAACTAGATTCCTTTGCTATTTCTTTTAGGCTTTACCAATTAGTAGCTCTCCAGATATGCTGGCCCATTCCTATTATCTCTCCCTCAGGTTGGAGAACTTCAAAGGGAAATACATCTATGTGACATGGGATCTTGATTTTCAGTTTCTTTAATCACATCCCACTTAGCTATTTAGTTAGGTTGACAGTAACTTTTTTTTGTAAGCCTGGTATTTTTCCACATTTTCCACAGACATATTTACAATGTGTATTTGAAAGGGATTGAATAGTTCTAGAGCTTTCATACAACTAAGTACATACTTCAGGGTACAAGTACATTGGATGGCAAACACTATTTAGAATATTCTACTTTAAGGAATAAACTAGCCTTGACCTAGAGCTTGCTACTGGGAATAATGATTGGACATATTTGCTGTTAGACTGTAGTGAAAACACTTGAAAATAAAAGAATTTGGCAACCTTATAAAATATTGAAAAAAGCACAATATACTTGCTCCATAATCTGTGTTTCTTAAGAAACAGGATGTACTGAGGCTGAAGACTAGATCTTCAACAAACCATTCTTACTCAGATTTTTAAACTTCTTATTCACTCTTATTTTTTAATTTAATTCCTTCAAAATTTGTTTTCTTGGAATATCTGCTGTTCAACATTGTAGATTTTTGAACAGATAATGGCTTAAAGTAAATAGGAAGATGCAAGTGCTTAGTTGCTAGGACATACACATCAAAGATTATGTTGATGCTTAGGAATTTGAAATATTTATTCAGTTTGATTATTATGTACTGACAGACTCAAGGCAGCTAGAAATACCAAGGCACACATTTATGTTAGTTGCAAAGAGTAGTTGGGTAGAAGGTCAAAAGTGATAGATGAATGAAACAAGGCACACATAGTAACCTATTGGATGGAGTCTCAAATGAACACACTAGCTCTGTTGTTCAAATTATGTAAGCTGGCCAGTTTTTATGAGATAGTTAGGGTTATTTCTCTAGCTTCAATTAACTTCTTCTTTTGATGTATTAAAGCATCTACTGTTGATTATCCAAAACAGCCTTCCCTAATATGGTATCTTCCAGCTATTTTGGGATTTGTAATTCCCAGAGTGTCTAGACTGGGAAGACATTACCATAGCTCTGAACTTCCATTTTTATTAACAGCCATGCAACAGGTGAACTATGCAGAGGTGGGCTGCACTTATGTTAACAACAGGTTCACTAGTTGTGAGTGCCTCTTTGGGGCGGAAACAGAGTTTCAAACATGCAGCTAATCTACTCAGGCAGCTCTGGTGAGTACAGCAGGCATGGTGTGGAACTCAGTTGGGCAGTGTGGGTGGGAGAATGAGCCAAAAAGTTAATTATATATGGATAGCATAGCGCAGGGGTGGGTGGGTAAGCCCAGCCAGTGATCACAGAAGCCCACCACTGGAACTATGTCTTGCTAGGTTGTTACTGTAGGAGAAGGAGTGGCAGAGGCTGGGAATGCAGTCAAAAGAGATATCAGTGTAGTCACTTCCTAGCCACAAAATAAGTCTAATTACTCTTGAATTCCACTGACCCTTATCTAGACCAAAATAGTGCTAATTGTTGAGTAGATTCTTGTGCATAGGCATGAGTACTAATAAATCAGTTTAATTGGAACTTCATGTGCGGTCCTGATCTTTCTCGCCTGATAGATAATGACATTTAAAAACTGACTCTTAAAAAATCCAGCTACAAAATAAAAAGATGCAATGATATCAACAAACCTTTAATCACTCTGAATATTCAGCTTTGTGTATTTCCTCCACCTGCCCCTTTTCTAAACATATAAGTAATTGTGTATGCAAAGAGGAAGAGTCCAGCAGTTTGCCAGATTATACAGATTCAGCCAATAAGTAGAAAAAGTAAATAAGGAAGTATGTGGTCAGGCAAACATGGGATGGTAAAAATATGAGCTTTCAGAAAAGTCAGTTCTCAACCCAGAAAGCAATTATATTCTCTTTAACCAGCAGGTGCTGCTCTGGCAATAGGAACAGATGTGAACAGCAAAGGCTGTAATAAAACAACTGAGTTGCTTGAACATAATAAACTGAAAAATGTGTCCAAGCAATATAAGGGCCAAATGAAACTGGCAGCCTTATGCTTTGGAATACAAACAGAATAGAACACAAATCACCAAGAAACTTTCCTTCCCAACCATCTCAATGGTCTCCCTGTCAAAAATCACAAGGTCCCTCATTGAACAGACATGTTCTACTCTGCTCAACTTGGACAAGTTACAATAGAAGTCCAGCACAAAAACGCATCCAAACAGCACAAATCAGGAACACTGTCCCCCATAATTTCAGCAGTGATCTATCTCAGATCAACACAATCCCTTTGTTACAGTATATGGCAGACAGACTTCAAAATGTTTTTCGCCAATATGCAAGAGATCGGCATGAAGTTTCCTTCTTTTACAGAATATTTAGGGAAATGGAAGAGCCCCAGAATCCTGGGAGCAGGAGTAAATTGGCATAAATAGAGAAATACTGTGAGGCTATAACAAGGGAATTCAACTACAGTCCTTCGCTGAGGTATTAATATGTCCATACTTCCCTATAAAAGATACAGGGTAGGCCTTAGTGAAATAACACTTTTCTATTGCCCAATTCATCTAATACAAAATCAAGCAAATGTTATTATATTCTTTAGATTGTGAAGGAGTCAATGTCTTCTCACTGCTTCATTATTCTTCTGCAGAATCTACCAGACTGAAACAGCACTGTTTTTAGTAATGGGGGTAAAATACCTTTAAATATGCAGCTTTCTTTTGAATCAAAAAGTCCTTAGCTCATTATTTGATAAATTGCATTATATTTAATGAGTGAAATACTTTAACAGTAGATTAAAACTGAAATTTAGTTTGAACTATTTCAAATTATTTATATAAAATCCCAATAATTTAACATGAAATCCACAAGAACATTACTGAATAAGCTCACTAGATGAGCTAACTAAAGAAACAATGGGACAATCATTAACATCATTGGCCAAAGTTTATGTAGGGATGTTTTTAATGTCTGGGTAGCATGGAGATTAGTGAGTGTATTTAACAGTTAGCATAAATTTTCCCCAGAAGTGAGAGGAACAGAAAAAAGGAGCAGGAAAAGAACAAAGGAGAGAACTGAGACTACTTTAATTTAGAGACAAAAGGTAGAAGTCTCAAAGTTGATAAAAGTCTCACCGTCAATTAAATGATTTTTTTTAAAAAGATTAACATTAGGATGTTGTTAAATTTAAAGATGTTGGTGAGTGAGATGCTTTCTATTCAATATATATCCGTATACAATAAATACAGAAAACTGTTGATCTAACTAAATTTAAATATGAATGGAAAGCAATAGATTGTTAGTTGTGATTAACTACAGTGGTACTGAGTTTAGGTAATAACAGGATTAATTCCTAATCTGGAGAAACATAGCCAATTTCAAGGTCTCTCTTTTCAAAAGGGAATTTGAAAAAAAAATACTGTTTTATTGGCTGCAGAAGTACTGCCCTGTTGTCTATTTCAGAGTTATGGCAATGTCTAATGTTATTTCTAATGCAGAAACAGCAATAGCACTTAGACTTATATACAGCTTTATAGTGCTTTACAGCCCTCTCTAAGCGGTTTACAGAGTCAGCATATTGCCCCCAACAATTTGGGTCCTCCTTTTACCCACCTCGGAAGGATGGAAGGCTGAGTCAACCTTGAGCCTGGTGGTATTTGAACTGCCAAATTGTAGGCAGCCGGCTGCAGAAGTAGCTTGCAATACTGCACTCTTAACCACTGCACCACAGAGGCTCCTTTGATACTAAAATATTTGAAATGATACTAAAGCTACTAAAGATACTGAACCTTGGTGGCTCAGGCTGTTAATTGCCTGCACTTAAGTTCCAGCTGCCTACAACTGCTGTAGGCTCGAATCCCACCAGGCTCAAGGTTGACTCAGCCTTCCATTCTCTCGGGGTAGGTAAATTGAGGACCCAAGATTGTTGGGGGCAATTAGCTGACTTTGTAAAAATGCCGCTTAGTAATAAGCAGGCATATACCATGGAATGAAGGCTGTTGCTAAGCACACTGGGTTGTATCCCAAAATTTGTAAGCCGCCCTGAGTCTTTGGAGAAGGGCAGCATATAAATGTAATTAAAAAAAATACTTATATAATCTGTGTATTGTTCTGTAAAAAGGAGTAGGCTGGACAAGGATTCCTGTCTGCAGAAAAAGGTAAAGGACAGGACAGGGCAGAAGAATAAATCTTTACCAAGGAATCCAAGACAAACACTTATGTCATAATGAAATATTCTGTAGCATGCCGGCAGCTTTTGAGAGATAATTTAGTGCAAATAGAAATGTATTTTGCTTGATGGCAGCTTCTGTGAAACAATGTAGGAGAAAATGGTCTGGTTAATCTAACACATGTAATGTATCAAGTTGTGTCCTTTGCTTAATAGAAGGCTCCTCTTCACTCCAGTCAGTGTCTTTATGAGCAGAGTTGATTTCTGCAAATCATCTTTTTTTCTACAGTTTTTAAAAGGTAATTCCTAACCTTCTGAAAATTTTAGACAGAGAATATCAGCAAAAATTGTTCTCCCTTATTGGACTCACCAAAGCTTTCGTGGCAATCCTGAAGACATTCAAAACACAGATGCATTATGAGCTATTTCAATTGCTAGATTATCTTCAAAAGATAACTTCAGTTTTTGCATATTATAATCCTGCATTATGCAGGTAGATAGCCACGGGCATATCAATAGTAACATCTAGCAATATAAAACATACGGCAGCATGTTATGATGCCATGGATTTCTATGCCAAGCTCTATTTTATTAGTTGTTTCCTGCAGAAGGGAAATTACCAATGCAATGGTATCATGACAATGCAGAAGCATCCTTCCATTTAGAATTGTCTCTATAACAAAGGGTCAAAGCTCCACCATTCTCTACTTTTCCTTCTATTCCTTCACATAAGACTGTTCCATTGTTTCCTCATGCAGGATTTGGGGAAAACACCTAAATTAATTAGAACACCCACAATTATTTTTCTTTTAAAATGATTTCGTTTTAAAGCCTAAGGCTATATAATTTGTGATTAACACATCCTGATTGACTTAGTCCTGTCTGTTAGCCTATCCAGTCAGATCTTGGATTATGCCTATAAAAGGGGCGTTGATCCTACCTGAACGCTTCTTCTCGGGAAGCCGAAGGAAGAATCCAGGACAGGATGGGTAGTCTCTAGTCTCCTAGCTCTGCAGACCGAGTTGAAAAAACTGAGGACACACCCCCTGGTAACGGTCCCCAGTTCTGAATGATGTAGAAGCGAAAACAGCTGCTCCTTGTCCTCAAATGATGGTCCACTTTGCACTGTGAAAAAAAAAAGGGACACCGCCTCCCCACTGCGACCTGACGGAACACAGGGTGGGACTGGATTCTCCCTTCGGCTCCCCGAGAAGAAGCGTTCAGGTAGGACCAATGCCCCTTCTCCACTGAGCCGAAGGGAGAATCCAGGATGGGACATACCAAAGCTGGCTGATGGCTGTCCTACGGGTGGGAACTGGATTGGTTGGAGGTCCCCACGTCAACATGAACCCCCTGCAGGACTTGCTGCCAAAGGAGCCTCTGCTGAGGCAAATGAGTCAATTTTGTAATGTCTTATGAATGGGGTCACAGATGACCAAGTTGCAGCTCTACAAATGTCCAAAACGATGCCTGTGTGGCCCAGGCTGCGGTGGTTGCAGCACTTCTGGTTGAGTGCGCAGTGATTCTCCTGGGTACAGGAAGGCTCTGTAACTCATAGGCTTGCAATGCAGGCTCTGAGCCAGCAACCCACAGTGGAAGGTGTCACCTTAGCCCCAAAGTTGACGGCTGGAAGGAAACGAACAGGGACTCAGTCCTTCGAAGGGAAGAGGTCCTTTTAATGTAAATACGGAGAGCCCTCCTAACGTCCAAGGTGTGCCATTTCTTCTCCAGAGCATGGGTAGGTTCTGGACAGAAGTTAGGCAAAATTAACTCCTGGGAACGATGGAACAAGGAGTTCACCTTGGGCAGAAAGGTAGGGTCCAACCTCAGAACCACCCTGTCTGCATGGAATACACATAGATCCTTCCTGATGGATAAGGCCGCCAACTCCGAGATACGCCTGGCCGATGTAATGGCCACTAAGAACGCCACCTTGCATGTGAGTAGGCGAAGGCTAGCTTTACGCAAGGGTTCAAAAGGGGAAGCCGTTAGTGTCTTAAGGACCTTAGGCAGATCCCAGGTGGGGTAGTGGTGGACCACTGGTGGCCTCAAATTCGTGGCTCCCCTTAGAAAAGTCTTTACCCTAGGGTGTTGGGCCAGGGAAGTAGAGTCTCCAACCGAAATCACTGAGGCCAAGGCTCTGTCTCTTCAAGGTATTGGGGGCGAGGCCTCTGTCCAACCCATCCTGCAGAAATTCCAACACCCTGGCAAGTGAAACAACCGTGGGGTCCAGTTGGTGACTAGAACACCAAGTGCAGAAAAACTTCCACGTTGCATTATATATCCTAGTCGTGGAAGGTCTCCTTGCCGCCTGGATCGTCTGAATGACCCTACTGGAAAACTTCTCCCGCTTTAGGATCCCCCGCTCAACCGCCAGACGGTCAAGCAAAACCAAGCTGGATCTGGGTGCTCTATGGGGCCTTGGCTGAGGGAGATCCTGTGCAAGGGGATTCTCCAGGGTCTGGTGACTGACAGGCCTACCAGGTCGGCAAACCAAGGACGCCTGGGCCAGTAAGGGACTACCAACAGAACTTCTGCCCTCTCTATCAGGACCTTCCTGATAGCCCCAGGGATCAGGGAAGGGGGGGCGGCATACAATAGTCCCTGGGGCCACCTGCATCGGAGAGCGTTGACTCCCTCCGCTCCCCATGCCGGGAACTGTGTAAAGAACCTTGGGAGTTGGGAGTTCTCTGGCGATGCAAAAAGGTCCAGAACAAGGACGGCCGAAGCATTCCGTCATCTCCTGAAACAGACTGGGATGCAGTCGCCATTCCGACTGATTGACTGTGGCTCTGCTCAACCAGTCTGCTTGCACGTTGGACACTCCCGAGATGTGTTCTGCTCGTAGGGACAACAGGTGTCTCTCTGCCCACCTGCACAATTGAGTCACCTCCTGCATTAGAGATCTGGAGCGGGTGCCCCCCTGTTGGTTTATGTGGGCCTTGGTAGCCACATTGTCCGTGAGGAGAAGAATATGTCTCCCCACCACCTCCTGCCTCAGAGCCCTGACCGCAAAGCAGGCTGCCCTGAGCTCTAGCCAATTTATGTTGTGGGCAAGCTCCTCTCGAGACCACCTTCCCTGGGTGACCTGGGCCCCCAAGTGGGCCCCCCAACCGTACAGACTGGCATCTGTGGTGACTGTAAGTCTCTGGGGCTCCCTGTACAGGCATCCCTGGGCCATGGTTTGGGCCTGCCACCAAGGGAGAGAACGAAGAACGGACAAGGGGACGCGAACTCTCCTCGGGGAATCGCCCCTGCCCGCCTTCTGGAATGGGAGCAGGAACCACTGCAGGGTTCGGGAATGGAAGCAGGCCCACGGGACAATCCCGATGCATGATACCATCTTGCCTAGAAGCTGGGATAGCAAGGTGATAGGTGCCTCTCTGGAAGACAGGATCAATGACGTGATTTCCACGATACTGTCCCGACGTTCCTGTGAGAGAAAAACCTGCCCGGTCAAGGTGTCTATGATAGCCGCCAAATGCAGGAGCCGAGTTGACGGAACTAGGTGGCTTTGTCCAGGTTTATCGAGAACCTGTGTTCTCGAAGAATCCGGATCATTGACCTCAGGTCTCTCTCCGCCTGGAGTCGGGAAGAGGATGCTATCAGGATATCGTCCAAATAGCATTGGATCCTTATGGGTAAGGATCTGAGGTGTGCCGCTATGGCTGCCAGAAGCTTGGTAAATGTCCGTGGGGCTGATGACAGTCCGAACGGGAGAGCCCTGTACTGAAAATGGCAGCTGCCATAGCAGAACCTCAGAAACTGACAATGGTTGGGGTGTATGGGCACATGGAGGTAGGCTTCTGTCAAGTCTATCGAGGTTAAGAAATCTCCCTCCCACAGTCCCTCTAGAATGGAGTGAAGGGAGTGCATCTTGAACCTTCGGTAGATTAAATGTCTGTTGAGCCCTTTCAGGTTGAGTATGGCTCGCCACCCCCCCCCCGAGGCCTTTGGAATCACAAATAACATTGAGTAAAACCCCTGCCTCTCCTGGTCTGCTGGAACTGGCTGGATGGCCCGGATGTCCAGCAGATGGCAGATTCCATGAGTTGCCTCCTGTATGGGTCCCTGGAGACGGGGCAGCACACAAAGGTTCCTGGGGGAGGAAAGAAACTCCAGAGAGAGACCTGACCTTAAGGTTTGCAGGATCCAAGCGTCCGTCGTGGTCTGTTCCCAACTCCGCCAGAACAGTCCCAGATGGCCCCCTATGGGGGATGAGGCTTGGGTGTCACTTGTTGCGCCTGAAGGGTCTGTTGGAACTCCTAAAGGGTCTCCTGCCGTCCTGTCTTTGACATCCTCTGGAGGCAAAGGCCTGTCTATCGGCCTGAGAGGAGGGTCTCTGGAAGAAGGGCCTACTTTGACGGGGAAAGCCTGCCCCAGCTTCCCCCTGTTTGAAGGAGGGCTTTCTGTAGTAGGGGGGGAGACCTGAAATCAAAGCACCTCCCCTGGGAGGGTAAGATTTTTCTCTTGTCCCTGGTTTCCATCAAGAAAGGATCCAAGGCCTCCCTAAAAAGCCTCTCTTCCTTAAAGGGAGCTGACGCCAGCTTCCATTTAGTTTTGGCATCCATGTGCCAATTTCTTAACCAGAGGAGCCTACACAATGTTATAGAAGAGGCCATGGCTCTGGAAGAAAATTTGGCTGATGTGAGGGTGGCATCAGCAGTCAATTGGGCCGCAGCAATAATCTTATTTAGGTCCTGATGTACCCTGAGGTCCTCAGGAGGAATTCTGCCCTGTAGCTGCCTCAGCCACCTCAAGGAGGCCCGAGTAAAAAAGGAGGCGGGTTGACGCTCTGATGGCCCAGGCGTCCGCTTGATGAGCTCTCCGGAGAGCCATCTCCTCCTTATGGTCCTCTGCCTTCAAAACGTCCTCTGCATCGGGTGGGACGATGGATGAGGAAGCTAGGGCTACTACTGGGCCATCTACTTTTGGTAAGTCAATGATATCCAAAAGGTCCTTGTCCACATTGAATAAGGTAGACACAGACCCGCTGGGACGGGTGTAGACCCCAGGGGACTCCCACTGTTGTTTAATTAGGTTCAAAAACACCTGAGGCACTGGTACAGCGTCCACCATAGATGCTTTTTCCGTGAACAGGTAGTCTTCCTGCTCCTCTCCCTCTGTGGGAAGGTCCCGAGCTACTGTGTCTTTAGCAAGGTGAGCCGTGCTCTTAGCCTTAGCCAGCAGAGTCTTGAAAAGAGCCGGCTGGAAAAGACCCTTAAAGGGGGGGGACCTGCTACCTCTGACTCCGTGTCCGAAAAATCCCTTTCTGGAAGGAGGTCCCTCTCGGAGCCATAGAACTGGCTTTGCTCCGAAGGAGAAGAGGAGCTCTCTGAGGTAGATTGGCTGCTCTGAAGAAGCCTGCTCCTGTCCTTGGGGGGCACCTCTATAAGAGTCCAAATAAGACAGCTGGCACAACTGGCTGACCTCTGACTGCAATTCCTGCCTTATTGCCTGGGAGATCCAGGCCTTCATGAAGGATGGCATTTCCTGCATTTGGGTCTCCTCAGGTTGTAAGCCCGCTGCTGTAGGGGTAAAGGTGGCAGAAGGCACAGGTCTGGCTCCACTGGAGGCTTGGCTGGTAGGTGCCGCCATCAGGATCCCCTGAGGTGGCCCAGAAAAATTGTTAGAGGTCTCTGCTCCGATTTGCAGGTGTCCCTGCAAGCCTTGAGTACTTGAGTCCCCCGGAGACCAGCTAGCCAAATACTGCCTATCTGCCAGTTGGCCTGGCTGCCTGTCATCCTGTGAGGGCGGAGGGGAAGTGGCCCTGATTTCTGCTACCCTGGAGTCCCTCACTGCCTTGTCAAATTGTTTATCCATGGCCTTTTATGCCTGGCCTGCCTGTCCTCAGCCCTAGAAGGTCTTTTAGGAGCTAGAGCCCTAGCCCTAATCCTAGCCGCTGCCTCCAGACCAGCAGATCTGGGTTTAGGGGATGCTTTTGCAGCCTTCTCCCTACCCTGCTGAGGAACTGACAATTCCTGGTCAGCTCCTCTGGCAGCCATTTGAGCCCGCAAAAATAACTGACACTCTGACAGTGGATAAAGGGAAAAATTGGCTAAAAATGGAGAAAAGGCTGTCTGCTGCTAAAAAACAGTAGCTGTCCACCACTTCAGGAGGCTAGTGCGACGAAGTGGTGAGCTCAGTCCAGCTCCAAGTCCAATGGTGAGTCAGATCAAAAAATGGAGGGAAAAACAAAAAACGGCTGACTCTTTGCCTTGCAGCAAGCCCTGACAGAGCAGAGGCTTGCAAGCCCAGGACTGGCTGCACCGCAATTATTTTGGCAGTCTTAAGCGTCTCGCAGCTGCCACGGTGCTCTGGGGACTGGATGGGGGGTCAGGAATTAAACCTGATGGCCAGAACACCCCCCCAAGGGACAATCCTGGAGGCAACCTGCAAGATAGTCCCCAATCCTTTGAAATGGCCAGCGCTGCTGAAAAGGGGGGGGGGAATAGCGCTTAGCGGCAGCTGCGGCTCTTCCCAGGCAAGGGAAAGTGAAATCGGGAGGAGGCGAGTTGAAAAGATGCCTCTCCACCCCCCCAGCCCGGGCCACACGGGCTCTAGGGGACACCCAAATTAAAATTTTAAACACAAAAATGAAAAAACCAGTTCACCAGCAAGGAAAGTTAAAAGGAAAAATAATCAGCGAAAAATGCTCGAACTGGAAAAAAAGGGCGCGAAAATGAAAGTGCTAACCGGCAAGCCAGCTAGTTGTCAAACCTGACCTAAACCACTGAAACAAAGGCTGAATCCAGGGGGAAATATTCTTCTATGATCCAAACTATTCAGAGCCCTTAAAAGGGTGGTCTGAACACGCTGAGACCGAGTGAAGAACTGGGGACCGTTACCAGGGGGTGTGTCCTCAGTTTTTTCAACTCGGTCTGCAGAGCTAGGAGACTAGAGACTACCCATCCTATCCTGGATTCTCCCTTCGGCTCAGTGGAGAATGATTGGCTTACAAACAGGTGCTGAGTTCATCATCCCTTTACTGGAGGGCATGGGAGTACAAAAGCTAATGAGAACCTGTCACAGCAGGGGGCATTTATTTAGTTAGTTTCCAATAATCAAAGGAGGAAGTGACAGACAGTGAAGACACTACAGCCATCATGTCAGCTTAATCTGGGAAACAAGATAAGATTCTGCTCCTCAACATCCTTTCAAAGGAGGGCTCAGAACTATTTTAACAGATTAAGAGTGAGGGAAAGAACAAATGTTCTCCTAGCAAAGGAAACAAATGCATACCATTTCTATCTTTCCTATCCTTGGGCTGATTGTCTCATGCATATTTTACATTTTTCCACCCTTCAGGAGTAGTCTAATCTATTCTAATTTAGCTGACTTTAAATACCTGATACTCCTTATTGAAAGTCTGATTTAATCTATTGCTACCCTTACCTGGACTGTTAAGAATGTCTTTCTTCCTTCTGAGACCATCTAATGATCCAATGTCTGCAAATGAGAAAGACCTAGATGAACTAAACCATGGCTTGCTACATCTTCCTTTTCAGAGTAAACAGTGTTATACAAAGGGAAAAGGAAACAGTAAGTTAAAGAAATTAAAGACATGACATAAGAAAAAGGGCTAAAGCTAGTTGACACAAATACCATTCATTATACCAAGGGTATAAAATTGGCAGCCCACAGGCTGGATACATCATGTGCAAGTCATGCCAACCCTGGCTCTACAAAGGTAAAAAACATAGCAGTACGTCAGGTGACATCACATGACGCAATCGAGTTTGACAGTCGTGCACTATGCCTTTCCATACCTTTCTTTTGCACTCTATCAGTACTTCCATTTCATCCATAATATTAATTCAATACCCTTTGTTCCTTAAATTCCCAATTTCTCTCTTTCTGAATTGCAACTTTCCCAATTGCAACTTTCAGGTCCACCCAATTGCATAATTCAGGTCCACCCAGTTGCAACTTTCTATTTCCTTCCTCTCTATACATTTATTATTTCTTCATATATTTATTTTGCAATTTGATCTTAATTCATTCTCTTTATATGATTAAACCATCTCAACATATTTTTTCATATTTTTGTATTCAGACCACATTCATTTGCATCTGTTATTGTTTTTCTGCATATACTCCTTCGATGCAATATTCTGAATGCAATATATTTGTCCAATTCTCCTGACTTGCCCAATTCCCAGGTTGTTAACAGAAGCATGTAACAACTGGTCAGAGAAACGTTCACTTGAAGCAGACTATTTACCACTTAATACCTTTCTAGTCACATTTGCACATCTTAGAATTTTTCGATTGAATTTTTTTAACTTTAGTAAACACTCCAAGATTTTACAAATTCATCCTTTTACTGTAGTTTTTCACAATTTATTTATAAAGGACTACCGTTCATTCCATTTTCTCTGTCATATACCACTATCACTAATGTTTTTGATATATACATTTTCAAATCTGTAGTCCTCATTGCTTCATACAAACTATTAGCTTTTTTTTTTGGAAAGTCATTCTGCTTCTCAAGTAGCAACATAGCATCATCTGGTTACAACACTACTTATGCACTCATGCTAACCCTAACCCCAATCCCAACCAACACACCTCTATTACTGTCACAAACATTCTTTATCCATTTATCTATTAATACATTGATCAAGCAAGGAGAAATCACATACTCTTGTTTTACTGAAACATTTGCTAAGCATTCTATTTATTCTCACAGATGTTTTTCTTCCATCATCTGAAATTCTTAGCACATTCAGCAGCCAATCTTCAACTACACGTTACTGAAAAATATTTCATAATTCAGACCTGTTCACAATTCAAGCCTATTGGAATATTATTTTTAAAAAATAATAATTGTAAAATATATTTCAATGAAAATAATAATAATCTGGAAATGGACAATCCACACAGCAAAATGTTCAGAAAATGTGGCATGTCACTTTTTTCAAAGATTTGTTCTTCTCCTTCATCTACATACTTTTATTTATTGTTGTTCAAATTATTGGCATCATTATGTTGGCTAAGATGGATTTTATGCAATAAATCTAAAATAGTATGTATGGAACTAGTACTGTACTAAAGATGTTGCAGTGGATTAGAATTGGTCTGTAGACACAGTGAAATCATTTCTTTGAAAGTTGCTTATTTTCATTGAAAGATAAATTCTGGAATTAGAAACAAATTGTTGGGATTTGATTTCCATAGGGGCTGACCTATGCACCTAAAGTTAGTCCACTGCCTTCAGATAAGGGAAAGGTGAAGTGTTATGACCAATGTTGAAAAGAAGCTATTCAGCATTTATACATGTAACAAAGCAGTGTTACTTTATTGTCAGTGTAACTCACCAAAACGAATTAGCCATTTCACTGAAAATTATGGAAAATATTGTTAATTTGTCTAATAAGCAAGCATTTGGCAACATACAAATTAAAAAAGCCAAATTTATACTATAGGATTAGGCAAACATACCAGAGTCCCAAATTCTCAGATGAAATGTGTAGATTAACAGTAAAAAAATCCAACCCTCCTGTTTTATGCTGTATGAACATTTATTATTCCCACTAAACTTTAATATGTGGTTTATAAATTTTAATATTAATATTATAGCATGTTATATAAAACCACAAATAAATCAGAGTACATCTTAGAGCAATGTATGAACTAACTAATGCAAGACAGATGGCATAATGTGCATCATTACTTGTATATTACTGCAAAGGCAAAATTGTCTTTTTTGTTCCAATGGGTCTCTCTCTCTCTCTCTCTCAGTATAACAAGCTTAAGAGAAGGTAGATAGTTTTCTACCATATCCCAAAGAAGCCAGTTATGAATACCATATCCCTGAATACCACATCCCTAGTCATTTAAAAATAGAGTTGTTCTTAAATCCCTTAGCTGTAAACAGAGGTTATATCTGTAATTAAAAAGAGATGATACAGCAGTCTGGCGGGATAAAAGACACATGTAAAATCCTAGCTGAATTAATTCCACAGAAAGATAAGAAAGATCAACAGTATTTTAAAGCAAATTCTGGCAGCAAGGGGGAAGTTCTAAGTGCTGTCTGAAGCATCCATGTTTCAGCATCCATGTTTAAAATGAAAGAAAAGTGGGGGAGCCTTCTCCTCATCATTTTGTAGTTCAGCAGCAGAAATAATTCCCATTAGCAATGACTGACCTAACACTGTCCAGGTGATGGTGTGGAAGAAACAATCCACAGATGCTTTTGTCTCAGGAGACCTTTTGGTTCAAGTCTCTTTGAACATCCCAACAAATGTAATGGGCTGAAATGCTTTGTTCTGATATATTTTCAATTTATGGGAAGGAAGACTGGGGGTGGGCGGCTGGGAATACTTTCAGACAAACAGTATTTCATACATATATTAAAGTGACAGAACTTTGTGTGAGAATGAAAGCCCATTCCTTCCACAGCATTCATGTGAGCTCTTACTGCCCACTTGCAGCTTCTGTAATTTCATCCTATCAAAGCTGAATGACAGCTTTTACAAATAAAATAAGGCACAGTCATGTTCTATAAGAGCAAGAACCCAATCCAAATTCAATTCCCAGCATTAAAATGAACAAAAATAAGAAGGAACCTGGATCTTTGTATCAGATGAAGCCTGCCCTGACGTGGCCTTGTCTGTTATGGCTTAACTTGTTGTGTGAACCCAACCAACAAAACACAGAATGCATTTTGGGAAAGTAACCCGGGTTTATCATAATATGATTATTTTGGAGCAGCTTAATTTAGATAAAGCAATTTAAAAAATGTTTTTCAAGCTTAGCGCTAGATTTGATCAATTTGAGAATATTTCTTGGCAGTTTACACAGCTTAAGCATTTATTGGTTGGATTGGGGGTAATGCTGCTGCAGCTGGAAAAATTAATTGTGATTTAAAAACCAATAACTTATCTTGATAAAAAGCTGAATAATGAAGATTAAAATGACATTAATTCATATTATATTTGGAACGATAAACTTGAATGTGTTGTTCTTGTCAACCAATGGGAGGTTAATCTAAAAAATATGAAACCAAGTTTGATCCTGAGGCACTAACCAGAACAAAGGCTTTGAAATGGATTTCTCCCCATGACCACTAACACAAATAGGGCTGTCAAACTCATGGCCTGTGGGCCAGATGCGTAATGCATTGGCCACACCCAGTTTAGAGAAGGGGAAAAAAGTCACGATATGTCACATGACGCCGCCGTGATGACACAAGTTTGACATCCCCGAACTAGAACCTTCTCCAGCAGGAGGCAAAAAGAACTGCAACACTGTGCCTCCCACTTCCAAATCCTGAGGTGATCCAGAGGGGTACAATGTTGATAGTACTGAGAGATGCAAGAGTTCAAGGAGAGAGGCAACATCCCAGCCTCTTCACTAATCATCAAGCATGAGCAGTGCGATCTCCATTCTGAAATCTGACTGAAAGCTTTGAGAATAATTAGCTTCATCTTAGAACTTTTGAAGCTGCAATATGCGACAAACTTGGGAGGTTGGAGAGAGGCTATCCAGAATGGTTGGAACCAGCAATGGCGTCTTGAGAAGTGGGTGAACCTCCTTATGTGCACAGAGAATTATCATCTCTCTTAAAGATGACTTCACTGCTTGGATCCAGCCACCTGCTACCTTCCAAAAGCCCTTATCTTACCAGTAGGAAAATGTATTTAAAATGCAGATGGACACATTCACAACTCTAAGGACACTATTCAGTTCCCAGGCCAATCATGTTAGACTAGAGTTCATTCAACTCTGTAGCAGCTGAACAACCAGAGTCCAAATCTACAGTTCAATTACTGTAAAGCCAGTAATGTTATCTGAGAAATCCATGAAAAATTCTCATTATGGCCCTGTGGGTGATTTTTTGTCCAGTCCTTGTTAAGAAGCAAGTCATCTAAAAAGGTGGCTGGAAGCAGTCTGTGGAAGCAAAAGGAGTAGCAAAATACTTCTGTTTTGTCACTCTTATTGCCACAGTGTAGTCTCTAACAAAGGCCCTACCAGTGTCAAATTGTATTTGCTCTTCATTTTTCTCCAGCATTTTTCTTCTGCTATTTCATCTCCAAGAAAACAAACAAGCATACAAACAAACAAACAACCTCAGAGACTTCCAGAATTGGTAGAAAAAGGCTATGTAGGCACAATCCAGTCTAAAGCCATTGCCACCTTCTCATTCCATGTGTTACTAAGCCCATAGACAAACTGTGCACCAAATTCTTGGAAATTCCACCAAGTGTCCTTTGAACCCAGACTTGGGATATATTGGATGGATAAGATCTACCTTTCTGTAGTAAGGAGTGGGCAAGACGAACTTCTAATCAATCAGTGGAAGGAGTGATCTTTCCATGACAAAAGACGAACAAAAACATCCTCCAATTCCATATCATGTCACACTGTCCTGAGATTAAATAAAACAGATCTAATGGGTGCTCCATACTGTGTGTTAAGCTCTTGATAATTTGGAAAGGACCATAACTGCCACTCCAGACTCAAGGACCAAGATGGCAATCTGAAGAAAACTGCCAGGCTAAGAATTGAATCAAGTTGCACAGATGCACATGTGTAATGGAACATGTGGATGATCTTGGGAAACAAAGGAACAGATGCTGCCAAGGAAGCAATCAGAGAAGAGAGGCAAGAATCCTCAGTATCCTGATGGTTAGAGAAAGAAACATAAGAAGAACCCTCCTTAATTGTTCAGATGGTTAAAATTGGTGGCAGGATATTTGTACTTTTTGCAGAATTTGTTAATACAGCCTTACAATAAAGTTGTGTTTCCTATCTGGTTTACTTGGGAGGCTGACAGTATGCCATCACACAGCAGGAAAGCTGGTACAGAAATAGCAGTCCCATCTGTTCCTGAAAGCCCAACCTCACAAATAGGGTCTCCCATCTGGTTGTCTGGTGGGCAACATGGGTGGGGGAGCTATCGTATCCCATTCTCTGAAATGACAAATAGCTCTTGATCTTCTTCCATGTAGTATCATTTCAAACTGCTATCCTGTTCCTCTTCCACTGTCTTTCTCAAGACTAAACATGCAGGTCATGAATGTGGACATTTAGGTCTAAATATGCTTACTTCTCTTCCTGCAAGGAAACAGAAGTACTATCTGTACATGAGGCACATTCAGCATGGTATATAGTAGTGGGGTAAAGTGTTGGACAGGAGTGGAGAGACTTCTATTTTACCCAAGTCATTGAAATTATCATAAAGGATGACTGTAAGAATCAAAACAAGAAGCAAAAAGGCCCTAATGGCTCGGTACACAGACTTTAATGGAACAGGTAAAAGAATCCTTAATGCTAGCCTATGGATCAAAGGAAACCCTAGAGAGATTCGAGTTATGTGGGACAATTAATACAATTTGAAAGGCAAGGAACTGCTAGCATACAAGACAGATTTCTTCTGGGCTATAAGATGGAAACATTTCAGGAACATATTTTTCCCACACCAGGTAAACTAGTTAGGCAGTGATATGGCAGCCAAATGGGCCTTTTACATATCTTAATCTCAATGGTAGTAATTGGCTTTAGTTTATTAATCAATGATATCCTTACAAAACCGGAATGACAAACACACACATACACACACCCTGGCTACCACCTGGAACATTGTTTTTATTTATGCAAACTTCGTGTCCTCAACTCCTCTAGAACAAAATGGATTCTTCAGCAGAAGATTCAGAGTAATGCTGATGCACATATAAAAATACAATTACTTGTCTACAGAGAGCTACTGCACCAAAATTACAAAGCACATTTAGAAGCATTTTCAGGGCAAAGCTTCAATGCAGCAGTCCAAAGAACTAAAATGCACTGGAAAACACACTGCTGTCTTTTACAGAGCTTCTCAGATTTGCCCCTGACTTGACAGAGACTTGTGCCCCTGGTGGCATGTCAAGTTTCAGGTCAGTAGTTTTGAGGCTGAAGCTGGTTAATTATTTAATAGGGAAGTGCTGTTCAACATGAAAACTGTAACCACTGTGTGGATTCTTTTCTTTCTTGCTTTCTTTCTGAAAATACTTCTGTTCTGACAACTAGTCCTTTAGGTTAGAAAAGCTCCAATCTAACCTTCCACTATTACCAAACTACATTGCTACGAGTTCCCAGATAAGATGTTTGTAGGAAGAGGTTTCAAAGCAACTATTTTCAGGTATTGTAGAAACTGGACTTTTTCTAAAAGGGCAGTAGGATGAAAATCAAGTTGGGTGCTGTCTTAAGGGTTTCCTTTGAAATACTGCTCATTTATAAAAATAGAAGAAGTGAAGGAAAAAATGATAAAACAAGGTAGTTGTTACACTCTTTAGACTTTTTCGCACATGTTTAAATGTTGATATTTCACCCTGTTTTGTACGATTGGAATCTCCAAAAATGACAGTTGAGAGCAGCTTAATCTTTCATAAGAACTGAGTGAGAAATTTCCAAAAGATTGTGCAAATTCCTTTTTAGGAATGATGGCAATGGTAAGAATAGTGTTTGAAATACAGCTCAGTAAGCAATATTTGTATATCTTTCAGGGTAATGCTGTGTATGTCTTTGTCTCTGACATGCTGCCTTCTCTTACACACACACAAATCCCCAAAGGAGAAAAAAAATGAATACCAGGGTGCTTCATTAACATTTTCCACGGCTGAAACCCTAAGCTCAGAACTGCAGGCTTCATATAGTTTTCATATAGTTTTATATAGTTCATAAATAGTTTATAGTTTATATAGTTTGTATAGTTTATACAGTTTGTGCAATGAAACAAGATCAATGGGGAGGGGGAATGGAGCAAAAGGATCACCTTTTGCAATACAATTGGCAAATAAGAGGCACCCAAACCTGACTGAGGGCACAGCAGAGGACAAAAAATTAAATTCCTTTATTGCCAAAGCCCCAAGTGCTGAAGTGTCTCCTGCACTTACATTATAAAAGAAAGGACAGGAAAGAAAGAAGAGCTTCTAGCTATGTCTATAATACGGTATGTAATTTGGTTCTTTTGAAAGAAAAAGTTTAATGAAGCAGCGATAAGGATACAAGATCGCTAAAGTATATTCTGGTCTCTGAAAGAGGACTCCTGTACATACTTAATTAGATGGGAGTCCCTATCAGCATAAATAGGGCTCCTAATGAATAGATATTATTGGGATTAGACACTTCTAATTTTATGAGTCGCAGCTTCACCTCTCATAAATCCCCTCCAACAGAACTTTGTTAGAGTTGATGGTATTTCTGGCACATTTGCTACTGGCAGCAGTAAAATCCTTCTTTCTTAGCCATAAGTGGGATTAAACTTTACAATTTTAAAGGGAAGAATGAGTTAAATTCAGAAATGAACACTTCCTCAATTGATTTGGAGAATGGATATCCTTTAGATATTGTCTGAAAGAGTAAAAGGACGTAAGAAAAAATATTATTTTGGACTAGGAGTTTAATATCATTGTAGGAATCAATTTTTCACAGATTGCAAGACAATATGATTCCCCACATTGTACAGTGCTCATAATGTAGCTTAAACGGTTAATATGATGGTCATTAGTTAAATACTTGAGAAATAGTTAAAGCAGATGTAGGACAGCATTTACTATGCCTTAAACCAGGGGTCTTGGCAAACTTGACAGCTTTAAGACTTGTGGACTTCAACTTCCAGAATTCCTCCTCCTCTCACGTTACCTCAGGAATTCTGAGAGTTGAAGTCCACAAGTCTTAAACTTGCCAAGTTTGCCAAGACCCTTGCCTTAAACAGAATTGTGTTAAAGGCAAGCAGATGATTTAATCTGCAGCTTACTATATCATATCTTGGAATTTATGAAATATGAGAAAGAAAAAGAAAAGTCCAGTGTGATGCCATGTTTGATGTTGTTTCACTATTTTCTTCATGAGAATGTTTTAGTGAAAAGTTATAATGTAGCATTGACTTCACACACTTTTAAATTCTAACATTTCCCCTCCATCCCATACAAGCAAATAGCAAAAGTCGAAGCACATTTCTTTCCCTGCTGTTTAGGTAAAGGTCTCCAAAGGAAGGCAGAAGTTCTATGAAATTTGTTATTTGCTTTTAAAAGAGAAAATGTTACTCTGACAACATTAAAGAGTTGTACATAAACACACCTAGTAATAATAATAATAGTAATTTATAAGACTGTTTCAATCAGTCTGTGAAGACTAGAAGCAAAGTCTAAATGTGAAAAAATTTGTGTCATGTAAAAGTTACAATAAAGACTTCAAAATCAATGGTTTGCCAGTAAACAGATCCTCTCAAATCTGGGAGTCTTTCCAATGTGTGGAAGAATTATTTGCAATGGATGGAGGTCTAGATCAGAGATGTCAGACTAGCGGCCTGTGGGCTGGATGCGTCACGCACTGGCCACACCCACCCCAGCTCTGCGAATGGGGAAAATGTCACAAAAGGTCACATGATGACGTGATGACATGAGTTTGACACCCATGGTCTAGATACTTGAACAATATCTAGGGTGGGGAAAGCTATATTAGGGTTCAATGAAGATTCCCTTCTGTGGAGGTAGTGCATTTTATAGCTACTAAGAAAACAGGACTATTAGTACTCCTGTGAACTCTGAGCTGAAAATATTTTTAATGGATATTTTTGTAAAAAATATCATAGCAGAGAGAAAGGAAAGACAGAGATACATTCTATGATGCTTGGCAACTTAAAGATGTGAGGACTTCAACTCCCAGAATTCCCATTCAAAAACACTGCAGTAGATGAAGTGTATATGTTAGCATCAATTTTACATGCAAAACCTTAATGCAAATGCTGCACACATGCAAACAGCAGTAAAAGATCAAAGGCTATACTACAGTCCCTTTAAAAGCTTCCACTAATCAAAGAGAAGTCTGAAGACTGCAATTTGGAATGTAGAAGAAAGCAAACTATCTTCCGAAATATCCCCAGAACAATAAAATACGATATACTTTCATTTCAGAGTACATACGCACTTTGATTCTGTACTAGCAATAGAGAACCATAGTTCTAACTGTTGCATGAATTGAGGTATTTATCTCATTTGTTTTGCAGCCTGCCCTTATCAGCCTTTTTTCTCTTGACCATAATCTGACCATATTAATCCCTGGTTGTTCAAACAGAAGCTCTTTTTCTCCTGTAATCCAATAAAGCACTTAAGCACAAGTTAAACACACTTCTTACTCTGTTGTAGGTAATTAATGGCAGTTGACTTTGACTGGATCAGCCTTCTGCACTCAGCTAAACTTGTTGCCATGTGACACCAATAGACTAAATGATCAGCTCCCACTGAGGTGGGTCTATAATAAGATTCTTATTGCTAATGACTTCTACAGTACTTTTAAAAGGGGCCAAGTGCTTTTGAAGTAAGGCATTATTATTTCTAGTTTAGTGATCAAGACTGAAGGTTAAAAGACTTGTCCTAGAATAGATCAGCGCAGCAAAAAAATCATAGTTCTGCTAAGGAAAGCTTTATAAATAAATTATGCAAATTGCACTCAGCTCAATTATTTAGCTTAATTTATTCTAATGCTAGCATCAGAAAAGACGTGTTCCCATTTCCATATAGAACATTACAATGGGCCCTCTTTCCATGTTGTTATGCATGCCACAAAATTTATTTTTATTATACCCCTACTTTTTCTTAGGAGTCCATGGGGAAATCTTCTTTCATTTTATTCCCACTGCAAATATCTTGGTCTTGGTTGGAGAGTGACTCACTCAAAGATGCCCACTGAATTTCTTCTTGTGAGAGTGGACCTGAACTTGGATCTTTCCAATTCTTAAACCCAATGCCATAACCCATTACACACCAAGCTCTAAGACACTGAATCTGGCATCACCATATTGAATGCTACAGTATCATAACTGATCTGCACCAGTCCAACTACAATAGGTCCAAGAATCTCACACTAAGCATTTGTACTTCTCTAGGTCTCTATCACCTCTGTAAAATTATTTTTTCTATACCAGAACCATTGTCCATGGGCTAGAAGGAGAAACTTTTACATGGCAGGCTATTAACTAAGCATCTATCATGGTAATAGCATGACTATTAAAACAGAGTAAAATGCAAATTAATTTGACATTTTATCTCCTTTATATAAAGACAAAGCTCTTTTTGTGACAGGTGGGTATTTGTCCTGAACTTTAGTTTTAGCACCAGAAATAACAGGAACAAAGCAATAGAAAATGTAGTAAATGTAGCTTGTAGTTCTAGAGTAGGGCTGTCAAACTTGTGGCCCGCAGGCTGGATGCATCATGATGTTCTGAGCTCATGGCATTTGCAAAAGGCACTCTAGTCAGATCAGAATGCTTGACATAAAAAGATACCCTTTTAGAATGGTGTCAAAATTAAGAATAAAATATTAAAAGTGGAAAGAAATCATTCATCCTTTCCTGTGATAGATATTTGGTCAAAGTGTGTGTGTGTGTGTGTGTGTGTGTATGTGTGTGTATGGAGAGAGACCCAGAGAGAGAGAGAGAGAGAGAGAATCCTTCTGTTCAATTATAACTGATTCTCAGAGATTACTGGGTAAATTGCACTGAAAAACTAGCTGATGCCAGATGTTAATGTGGAGGTAAGAAATAAAGTAGAAGATAAATAAATAATCTATTCACAACCGCTGTGCGCGCTTAGTTTTTGATGACAGTAGGCAATTTTTTATGCGTGAACTTCATTATCCTGTCAGGAATGATAATGCTGAGGTTCAAGAACTTCAGGTTTGGGGACAGCATAGAGCTCTCTTTGATTATGCAGGGTTTTTTAAATTATTATTTTAAGGCATAAAATTCATGATAACATAAGTGTACACTCTAAAACAAGCTTATAATACTTCAGAAACAGGAAACCTTGGCTTGGCCCCTGTATATTATTCGACCACATTTATTTGTTATTCCCCTCACTTGCTCCAGTTTTCAAATTCACACCATGATTAAATGTGGTGCTCATTCACTAAAACATCTATCCTTGTCTTAAGCCCTTGAGGAGATTTTCTTGCTCAATGCCTCAGGCATAAAGAAATACTCCCTGGATGACTCTTTCAGCTCTGTGGCTTATTTTACATATTTTGTTACCTTATTTGGTTTTGGCTTAGGATCTTAAATGATTAGTGAACCATCTTAGAATCATATCATCAGTACCATCTTAGCCTCTAATGTAGCAGAAGCCATCACAGCCCAACAAGAACAGGAGTATCATAAGGGGATTGATCAACTCTAATAAATCTTCCTACGTGCTGGTAGACCATTAGGATAAAAGACTTAGAAAACTGCCAAGCAAAATATCCCCCCCTCTTTCTCTCTCTCACACAAACACACACAGCCTCTAAAACTCTTGACTTCCTTGAAAGTGGCCTTGCTGTAATAAAAAATTAGACCCATGAAGCATCCAATAGAAACATCATGAGATACTGCACTTAAGTATTTGTGTATGTGTGTGTGTGTGTGAGAGAGAGAGAGAGGGAGGGAGGGAGGGAGAGGGGGAGAGAGAGAGAGAGGGAAAGAGAGGGAGAGAGAGGGAGAGAGAGAGTCTTCTGCTAAATGAGGAACTACCTTGGGTTTTACTGAACACAGTCCTAAAATTTGAACCTGCTGAATTTTCAATGATGACATCACTGAATATGCAATGGAGTCCAGATGTCTCTCATCATGAATCCCACTGAATTCATTATCTATTTAGCTAGTAATACTGGGGGAAGACCTGGCTGAAACCCCGGTCAAGCACATTTCCTTAGAATACTGCCCCCTTGAGAAAGCTACATGTTTTCAGAGCCCTTGAAGCCTCAAAGGAGATTACTGTACTGAAATACAAAAATACAATCTGAGCTGGAAAAGAACTTTTAGGGAGGAATTGCTCACATCTACAATGTTGCCATATCTTATGCACTAAACCAGAGTTGTATTTTAGACTTTTTGTATCTGAAATTAAATTTCAGACTTTTACAAATGGGCATGAATAAAGAGTGTTAAAGTGATTTATAAAACATACAAACAATAACAATTCAATGCTATTAAAATCCTCATCAGAAAAGATTAATTACATGACATTACTGTAGTGTTCTACTCCATTTTTTAAAGTTTTTACAAAAAGCCGTGTGCTTGAGATGGTTAAGTATTTTTCTAATTAACTCTTGTTTCCAATTAATGTAATTTAAATGTGTCTTTGTCTCCCCATTCTCATGTTGTACTCTGACCATCCTAAACTGATCACACCATTGTTTCCTTAGGATTGTATTTACCATACTTTTCCATTTACATTACTTTAGAAACTGACAATTTTGTTTTCCCCTTTGTCTGAAGACCCTCCTCCTATCCAAATAATAATCATGTGGATACAAGCCTTTAGAGCCAATGCAGACATACAATATATTATACATCTATCAACAGTGCTTGTGTTCTCAAGGGCAAATGCAAAATTTCTCCACTGAAAAAGAAAGATATGTATGTATGTATGTATGTATGTATATGAGTACCTTTGTATATGTGTGTGTGTGTGTGTGTGTAATATGAGCAAGAAATATTAGATTCAACACTTAAGTTGTACTATATGTTCATTATGTCATGTCACTTTCAATTCAAATGATAAGTTATTTCAGTCTCAATTTCTTATTTGTAAAATCAAATTAATTTGCCACTGCTAGCCACCGAAACTGTGCAAAGTCATCAACAATAAGAGAACAAAAACTCCACTAAGTTGACACTCATGAAGCTGAGCTAAATACTTTCATTTTAATAACAGAGGCTGTCTTTTGAAAAAAAATAAATCATTCTGGAAGATAAGCCTCTTCTGCAACATTTCCAAATTTCAAATTCAACTTTTGAAACCCTGTGACTATTACTGAGAGGCAGAAACCTAGGGATGGAGCAGGCTTTTTCTCTTGTTATTTTTATTTGGTGAAAACATATCCCCATTAGATACATACTATTTACATTATTGTGCTTTTATTTTAAGATGCTCTAACTTTATGCTTCCATAATGTGCATTGTGGTTTCCTTTTTAGATCATATTGGCCATTTCTTACTAACTGATTTTGATCTGCTGCCTATAGATAAACCAATATATCAATGATTTAAATAACAGGGACAGCATAATCTTTTTATGTCAAAGAAAAAAGAAACATCAAAACAAACAATTTATAGGAAAGCTAGGCATGTTAATGCTAATAACAAATGGACACCTAACACTTGGCAAGACTTCAGGTTTCCCCATAAATCCTTTAGCTTAGAAATCCTACATGACCCAGTAGCCAGAAAAGCTTTATCAAGTGCTGAGTTGTACCACATGGGGATTATACCCTATATCTGCTGCAGAAAGCACGCTTGGCGCTTGCACAGTGATGACAGCATGTCAGTGAAGGCACACTTCAAACATCAAAAAGGGTTGGTTCACAGAGAACCAGTTTTTGTTCTCTCTGTATTTCCGATGTGGCTGAAATAGTGTTCTGGTATATTTGCTTGCCATGTCCCTGTCATCCCAACTTACATTCTTCTCACAGACGGGAGAGTGGTGAAAACAGCTGGCTGTGACATAGGCTTCCACCAAGAGGCCTTCTAAATCTTCTAAATACAGTATATCCTTTAGGAGGATGAGAATTTTACATTTGCATTTTAAATATGCAATTGTGGATCTAAATGGATTAAAGCTTCCCAGCCTTGTATAAAAGCCTTCCGTTTTATGACTTTAATTAAAAAATCAACTGTGATAATATTTCTCTAGACAAAAATGGTGTGTGCATGCATGCCTTGAAGTCAGTCTTGACTCCTGACAACTGCACAAACAAGTCCACGCAGATTTCTTGGCAACATTTTTCAGAAATGGCTTGCCAGGACTGTCTTCCCCAGATTGAGAAAGTGACTGGTTTTGTGCCTAAGGCAGGACTAGAATTCCTTTCTCTGTTTTTAACCCAGAGATTTGAATTGTAACATCAAACAAATAGCAGAGTGGGGGAAAGGCCTTCCCTCTGCCTTGGATCTGAATTTACAAAGATTTTGCTAAAAATTATTACATTTCACATGGCAAAGCTTAGGAAGTTTGATTACATTTTTTTTCAGATAATGGATTTAGAAAGACTTTTAGATCTTTCTTACTTCCAACATATTTCTTTGTTCTTCCTCAGGGGGATCCCAATTTATCTTTACACAGAGTCCATCCATCATTTCAAGAAAATTACTGTGTTACACCTTCTGTCTCTTTTAATAATACAAAGTGCACATTTCACACCTAGTTTTAAGGATTAAGTCAGGGTACCTGTTATTGACCACATAATCACAATGATTTAACCCTAAATATTTTAGATGTCATCACACAAAGAAAGGCACTGGTTTCATCACCTTATACCTGATAGAATGAAAAACTATGAAGGACACAGCTGGCTTCAAAGTCAGTCCTCTGATTTCTTACAGAATTCCAATTTAAAGTCTACCTAGTATAGATTACTGAGATATAGGATTAAGATCAGAATGGGATCCTATGTTTCAGCACTTCAATAGAGACTAAACAACTCTGACAACATTTAAGGCTTGTTCTCTTTGGCCTTTTCTTTTGCACTGTCACACAATAAAATTCTGTACATTAAAAATATTGGTTAAAGAATAAGGATGACTGCCCTCCCTGGAACACTTTTTAGCATATATTAACATTTCAGGAGTAAGACTTATATGACATCTGACACATCGTATCTATTAAGTCCCATTTATATACTTAATTAAAATTAATGCAACCATCTGTCCATACAGAATGTTCATAGTTTTAATTGCACATTTCTGCTTTTCTCCATAATATGCAAACAAACCTATGCCTCTTCTCTCATCTAGCCTGATTATAGCATGCTCTGGAGAAGGAATGAATTGGATAATAATGAGATTGTTTCCTGAAACTGTTTGTTCTCTTCTTTAAGAGGAACAATTAAAGGCATGCTAAAAACTGGTCAGGAATAATTTCACTGAAATCCACTGTCTCTGTCAACTAATTGTCAAAATCACCTGAGTGATATTAAGACTGAATGGATCCTTGTTCCAATAGGCATTTTTTTAAAAAAAATGCAATAAAATATGCAATCTGAGTAAGATTTGCAAATTCTTTTGGGCACAACCAGGGGGAGTTGAGATTATTTAAATCCAATCAAAATCAATAGTCTTGAATGCACAATTAAACACTTAAATCCCATTGATTCAATGAGTCTTAACTTTGTTTTGATTATACACCCTGGGTGCAATCCAACCAGATATTTAATGTGAGGACAAGCCCTAGGGGATGGGGAAGAGGAAAGAATCAGGCTAAGGTTTTCATAATCCTCCCATATTGCACCTGACTTCTGAATTCTACAAAGCATTTTTGAAAAACTTAAATAGCACTTCATTCACTCTTCCTGCAGAAAAGAAGGAAAGGCAACAGTCTGACAATTCAGCTCACATCTTGTATTTGCTCAATTATTGGGAAGATGAAAAAGATAAAGACAAATGGTCAGTGAAGAGCACAACTATATATAAACTTGAAAAGGTGAAAAATGCAGATCTTTTGTTCCCCTAGCACCAAGGCCAGCTCCAGATTGATATGGCCTCCCCTCTATTTCACCTTCTCCTCTCATGCATGGTAAGCTTATTACTGTTGTCCTTTTTACCTACATCTGTGCTTCTTTTCTTTTGCTTCCTGAATCTAAAGTCTTTTCTCCTTCAACCAATGAGTTTATCTGAAATGGTGATGGGTAAAATCAGCATCATGATTAGTACTAGGGAAATGCAAGCCACTTGACACTGTTATGAACTATAATGCCCCAATACTGCCCTATAGCATTGTAGGTTAACTGAAATGGCAAGGAAGTTGCAACTTCTTGGTACAAATAGAGAGATCCTGCCCACTGATAAAAGCACATGCAAGGTCAATAGTGTGTGTTTTAAGAACACAACAGTGTGTGTTTTAAGAACACAAGGATCCTGTAGTTTGCATCCTGGTGTTAACTGGTGTTAACTGCTGAACTATATATGTGTGAGTGCCTTCCAGGTGCAAATAATAATAATAATAATAATAATAATAATAATAATAATAATAATAATAGATTTTGGTTCAGTCTTTTTGACAGATAGTCATAGAGAGCACCTAAAGCATTTCAGGAGAGGCTATGCATTTGCAAATCTAAACCTTATTTGAGTAAACCCTTCCCCTTGTGTGTGTATCTGTGGCTGCACACACTTTTGAGTCAGTTTTTACTCCTGATAATTTTACTCCTGGCAATTTTCTTGGCTGGATTTTTTAGAAGTCATTTGCTTCTTTCCTAGGGCTGAAAAAAAGTGACTGGTCACCTAGCTCACTTAGTGCTTAAGGTTAGACTAGAAATCATGTTTCTCAGTTTATACACAACACCAAACTGGCTCTCTAAAATTCCCTTACTCTTGAAATATTCTTGGACTTAATCACTATGGTTAATGGGGAAAACACATGTAGCTATTGTCTGTTGTTTATAGAATGCTGGCAGTAACTTTGAATATCAGATATTGTTCCACCATTTTACTATGGAATTTTACCATTGTTGTCTGTTGTTCCGCTCATTTGCAATCTGAAGCACATATTTTTGGATCTTGTTTGGATGTTAAATAAATCTGCATAGGCTTCCAAGGACAACCTCATCAAATCTGAGAACACCACTACAAAGCAGCCAAATTTATCATTAAAAATAGAAAGAAACAAGAAAGAAAGAATGGAAAGACAGATGCATAGAAAAGAGACCAAATAAAATGCCTTGGTGGCTTGTGTACCAAACAGGGAATTGGGACTGTATGACCTCAGAGGTACCTTCCATTTGTATGATTTTGTGAAAATACTTTGTATATATAATTTGTTATTTTTAATCAGGAGCACATATTTAGACAAATACACATAAACACAATAATTAGAATATACATATGTAGCAAATGTTGCAATGTTGGGGTCATGTATGGTCTAAGCTACTAATAATTTTCTAAAACAGATCTCAACTAGGACTTTTTAAATTTAAACAGAACTACAGCTGGATATATAGCTATTCCTAATAATTGCACCTCTAATACTTACTATTTTCACCAATCTCATTTATTAAAGAACTAACCGCAACTGTTTTTGCAGATCAGACCCAACTATATCAATTCTAATAACATCGTTCAAATAAGATTTTGTTTCCAAGAGTGGCAGAAAATTCTCCTTACTTACACTTTTGCTTGACAAGTAGTTTGTTGCAGATACTTGGATAGTTTTATGTTTTCCAAAAGAATAGCAACTGATTGTTATATGGAGATGGCTATTATAATGCAAGACTGTTGAATCTGGCCAGAAAAATGTAAATAAATCAAGGAATAATATCTCACAAACATTCTAACATACATTTACATTTCAAAATGGAAAAAAGCTTTCTTTCCATTTGACTGATGTACTGGAAAAATAGATGGGTTAAACACTGCTTGGTATGAATTCTAAGATGGAGAGTGGAAAGTATTTCCATTGGCAACACAGATAAAGCTAAATTGTGACTATGATGAAACAATAGTAGAAGCATCTTATCTCATTTCAGCCTTATCAAAGAAGGAAGGGGTATTCTGAGTTATCTCAAACTCAGCCACTTGCTGTCATGTAAGTCAGGGAGATATGTATGAGGCAATTCCTAATAAGAGTTTGAATGTGTGTATGTATATGCATATGTATGCATATATCTCTTTCATGGTTCATTCTCTCTTGTTCTCCCTTCTCTCCAGAACTTGTCTTGCCACATCACACAGCAGCTCTTTGTGCCAAAGAACAATGCATCAGTAATGACAAGCTGGTCATGGTGGGAAATGCAGCCAATTTAATTTAACAGAAGGGATTCACATCATGGCACACTGTTGTCCATTAACAGAACAAACACCATTCTCCACATTGCCATCACCACCACACCCTGCACTTGGCAATTGAAGCAAATCTTCCATGAAAATACATTTCCTATAATGTCCTGGTCATGGTTGGAGGGAGCTGCAGCACATTTCCATAAAGCTACCATGTGGAAAATTGCCTTGCTGTTCAAATGGAATAATGTGAAAGAATTTCCTTTTTCTAGCTGAGAGACTCAATCGTTTAAAAGAGACAGTCTAGAATATTATCAAGACACTTGCCAGCAACAAGGCAGAGACCTCAAAATTAAGACTGCAAATCAAACAGTTTTAAATAAAACGCAAAACCAAACTGCACATCACCATCCACTGGAAATAATCATGCATATACAGCAAGGTACTAATCAAAGCTATTATTGGAATTACAAGATATCTACATCCCAAAGGCAGGCTGTGAATGTTGGCAAATTATCTCCTGAATAAGTCCCAATACAGGTCAGTTTTTCATGATCAGATTTTCACCTATTGACTATTAAGAACTTTCATAAGTTCTATCTATATATGATCTATATAGAAGAGTTTTCTAGAAATTGGAGCCTTCCAATTATGTTCAACTGCAAATCCTATGTTGTCTTGGCATTCTGGAACTGGAAATCCAATCATTTTTGGAAGTGTCCAACTGGCTGAAGGCCTTTGCCATTTACAAAAGGAGATGATGCAAACTAGTTTTAAGAATAAGTGACAGTCAGTAGTTGAGGCGACAACAATACTGGGTCAAAGCAATGTATTTACAAGCTTTGCTAATAATCATAGCTCTCTGGCTTTAAAATAATTCCTTTATGATGAGCCATAAGAACATATTTTGACAAGTATATCAAAAGTCATCAAGAAAGAAGGTATTATGTTTTAAGTAGCTCAAAAATGTCATCAATTGTCAATGACAATAATAAAGAGCTTAAAATTAATTAATTAATTAATTAATTAATTATTTATTTATTTATTGGATTTTTATGCCGCCCTATCTCCCAAAGGACTCAGGGCAGCTCACAACAATAAAAAACATGCAATATAAAATTTTAAAAAGCTATTAAATAGACATCCCAATTATATAAATAAAACCAACAAACCAATTAATAAAAAAAACCCATCAGTCTAGGTCGGCCTGTTGAAAAAGCCATGTTTTCAGGTCATGACGGAAGGATTGAAGGTCAGGAGCTATCCAAAGCTCCAAGGGCAACTGATTCCAAAGGGCGGGTATACCCACAGAGAAGGCTCTCCCCCTGGGGGTCACCAGTCGACACTGTCTGGCCGACGGCACCCTGAGGAGGCCCTGTCTGTGGGAGCACACAGGGTGATGGGAAGTTGTTGCTGGCAGTAGGTGCTCCTGCAAATACCCCAGACCTAAGCCATGTAGGGCTTTATAGGTGATTACCAGCACCTTGAATCTCACTTGGAGGGCAACATTGCATTTCAATGTTTGGAAGTAAGGAATAGAAAATAATTTTATCTGCTTAGGTGAGACAGTCATAATAGTTATGATGGCTATGGTTCATGCTTTAGTGTCCAAAGAGATTTAATGTATTTAAACAGTAATTAGATTAATAATCAATTAATATACCCAATCACAGACGGTAAATAAATGGTGTTAATTACTTGCTGTAAGCTACTTATGAATCTTACTTCTTTTAGCCATCATATTGAGTCACATTCCCCAAAACCCAGAATTTATGTTGTTTTACACATTTGGAATCAGCAACGTGAGTAACTTGGCAAAAGTATGCAGATGATACAATAATTTATTTACTTGAATTTTGCAAGCAATGCTGATTTCTACTACCTTCTTCTGGAAAGTGAAGCTAAAGTTCTAAACTGATTGTGTAACTGATAGACCTATTTTTCAAAAGATAATATCTTGGCAGATTTGAGGTTGAAACTGGCTTCTTGAGCAATGACAGTTAAAAAATAAAAAAATTGTGTGCCAAACAGATTTTTCAAACCCAAAGCCCAATGACTGCAACTATAATAAGTCTCAGAACAACTTCTTTGTATGTGCTTATATAACTCATATAACATCCAAAATAAAGTCATGGATTGTAACTCATTTAATTTTGCTTTAATCAGACTCTGCTTTGAATATTCTGTCCAGTTCAGCACAAATTTTCAAGAACGATTCACACAAGTAGAAAAGATCCAGAGAAAACTAATCAGAATTTATATCCTAGAAGAGAGTGTGTTTCCCTTGAGAAGATAGAACATAGCACTCCAGAAACTACCTGAAAGGATGTTACATAGAAAGAGGTCAAGGCTTGTTCTTCATTGTTCCAAAATGAAGGAACAAAATAATGAATTCAAATTATTAGGAAGGCAGTTTCAGACCAAATATCAGAAAAGCAATTCTAACACAAAAAGCAAATTGGACTGTGAAAACAAATGCCAAAGAAGTATTGCTCATGATTTCCAGGTTGAATGAAAAAGAGATTGGAAAGCCATATACTAGGAATAGATTCCTGAACTTAGAAGGACTAAGTGGACTAAATGGCACCTTCCAATTCTAGATAATTGTTCAGGATCTCAAGAGATTTAAAAGCACTAAAACTAAACCATGCTTACATTCTGAAGAAATCTTATTGTAACAATAGTATTGCCAAAGAAGCTGAGGCCCATAGTTTGTTTTGTTAACTTGGGCCAATTAACTTAGAGGGAGAATTTATCTAATAAAGAAGAATAACAGTATTCGATTTCAGATTTGTCTTGTTCAATTTCCTAAAGGAAAGATATTAAGTTATTTACTAATTTCATTTCCCATTACTGGCATATTTCAATGCTGAAGTCAGAAAGAGCAAGCTTGTTTTAGATAAATAGGACACTGGATTCATAAATTGCTAGATTAAGACACAAAGACATAATCCAAAGACTAAACTTTTCACCAGTGACCAAAATTGGAAGGTCACAAAACTGGCAAATGTCCTTTTTCTTTTACATCCATTTTAAATGGCTTTACCTAATTAAATTCAAAATGCTCATAGATGATCACCAAATCAAGAATGTGAACCTAATTACAATTTAGATAACTTATTTTTCAAATAAAATATTCAGATGCCTGTAGGTCCACATACATGCCTTTGTGAGAACAGAAAGTCAACACTTGAACAGGCCGGCCTGGATTGACCCAGGGGTGGGTTGTTTTAATTGTATTGTTTTTATTGTAATTTTAATTGTTTTCTAATGTTTTTAGCAATTTTAGACTTGTTTCTTGTTTAATATTTTTTTTATTGTAAATATATCTCTTTTTTATATGTTCGCCGCCCTGAGTCCTTAGGGAGAAGGGTGGCATACAAGTCTAAATAAATAATACCACATTATTGTGCATAAAAATAGAACATATTTTTTACAATTATAGTTTTGTTGAAGATGAAACAACTTTGAAGTAGGTCTATCAATGGAAAAATAGACCTCAGTATGACTTCTGCATGTTTATATGCATTATTTTTCCCTTACACGGGAATTAACTCTAGGCTTATATATGATAACCTCTACACAGAAATAATCTTCCTTAGATACAATCATATTAATTTCATCTCAATTTCTAACAAAACCTAGAGAAATATATATGAAAATAGTATCAGGAAACAGAACACAACAATATGCCACAGAGTCATGCTTTTGTGAGAAGGGCAGCCACACAAATAGTGCTAAATAAATAAATAAATAAATAAATGAATAAATGAATGAATGAATGAATGAATGTTTATGCAATTAATGTTGATGTATTTGGATCAAGAGAATACTTCCTCACCTCCATGCTAAATAATGCAGACAAATTTATGGGGAGTGCCAAGCATTTCAAAGAAGACATGGTCAAATCAATCTCTTTATCCTCACTGGGTCACTTTCCCATGTTATGTTTTCACTAATATTGCTTCTTTCCATTTATAGTCAACCGTACCCAGCCAAATTCAGTCTATTTATTGGCTTCTCCTGTTCAGACTGGAAATAGCAAGAAGTCCTGTACTCTAGAATTGGTGGGCTTGTACATAACTTGTCATGGCAACATGAGAGGAGCCAAGACGGCTTCCACAGTTCTAAAGTAAATGGTGTGTGTGTGTGTGTTAGGGTGCAATGTAAAAGTGAGGATACCTCCTGAAAAACCTGTCAGATGTTCAGATCAGAGAGAAATGGAACAAAGCTCTATCAGCCCAGATGGTCTCAGCATGAGCCAAATACTTTAAATCTCTGACCACATTTATTACTTTTCAAGCACAAATGGGGAAAGATTCCTTTCAGAGAAGCTCTTAAAAGTTTAGACATTTCTGTTGCTCAGTCCAATGTAGTCATTAATGACCATGTTATCTTTTGAATACAGAGACTGTTTTTCCATTTCCATTTGATTCCAAAAATAACATAAAATATGAATGTTTGAAGTGTAACAATAAGGTTTTACTTTTAAAAATGAAATTCGCCTTCTTCCAAATCAAGTTTCTACCTTATCTACTTCCAAACATAAAGGATTCTTTGACATCGCTTAAAAAAAATTCCTTAGATTAGCTTCAAGCATTCTACGTTAAGTTACTGTACCCTTTACCAGGATGGAAAACAAATGAAAAGCAGAAAGATAGATTATTTATGTGTATGATCTCAAGTGCACAATCATATTGTACAATTTTATGTTTCTTGCAAAAACTTACTTTCCTCATCCGTGTATTTCCTAAGTATTTTCTACAACTGTTTACCTGCCTCTGAGATTTATGACCTTGGTGTTGCTGTGATTAAAGCATTAACAGTTTGTTTTTCTTTCTCTTTGCAACTGATTATTTTCCCCCTTCTGTTCAACAGAGGAAATGAGCTATTAAACTCATCAAAACACTCTATGCTGTATTCAGTCAGTGGTTGGTTACAGGTGCCCTAGAAGCTAAAGCTGGACTTAAGAAACCCTTTTAACCCAAGGCCTTCACAATGGGGGAAATGAGCCATAGATCTTTCTTCGCCCGCAAATCAATCTCATGCATTACCTTTGATATATAAGCCTTCCTTTCTGAAATGCCAAAAGCATTATACGAAGCCCTTTTAACCTTTCTTGACCTGCGTGGGTCTTCTATTAAGCCCAGAGGAAAACGACAAGATGTGTATACATTGGTTAATGGTAAAGCTTGGTTTTAGCCAGCTACTGTTCAGAGCAAGTATTATTTACAACAGGATTGTGCAGCTCTTTGGATTCAAAAGCAAAATAGAAGTGAGAAGGCAAATGATTAAACCAGACACACCTTCTCTTGGGACTGATCAGCTTTAAGGAGCTGCAGGCAAAATAGCACCCCCAACACCCTGAAAACACCTTTTTGGTTTTGAAATGGCATTATGTATGTATGTATGTATGTATGTATATGATTTTTTTTAAAGATAGCCAAGTAATAATAAAAAAGCAAGCCACATTCTTGCGAATGTCAAAATATATTGAGCCCCATGCAATATTATAAATACTTCCAAGTAAACAGCATAGGGGCCATAGATTTTCTCTAGAAAGAGACTGCTCTCCAAAGACCAGAGGCACCAAAACTAAAGCAATGCAACAATATAGAGATATATAGAGGAATATTAGATATAGATAACAAGGAGAAATGATTCACAAACGTTATAAAAGCTGGCTTCAGTTTCAGTATTGGATGAACAGACTTCATCCATAGAATGGAATGCTGATTCCTCAAATTTTAAAGGCTACAAGTTTCCTTTGTGATAAACACATTTATCACATATTTATCCTATGTGATAAACATATTTATCATATATTCATACTTCAAGTTTCTTCAACCCTTAACAGAGCTTCCAAAAAGTAGAGGGTGGGCTGGCAGAGGAAGTGCTAATGAAGGGGCAGAGGAGTTGCCATAAACCTATTCTGATCAGGGACAGAAATTTATAAATCAAACCCCTAAAAATAAATCACACAGAAGGCCAAGGCCTCATCCCAGAGGGCAGGACATGGACTAATGTTTTAAAGTGATAAGAAGGCAGATTCAATTTGGCTGTGGAACCAATTACACGGAATGGTGGTGGACCTGGTGTGTTTAAGCAGAGGATAGACAGCCATCTGTCAGGGATGTTTTGATCTGGAATTCCTTCACAAAGCAAGAAGTTGGACTCAAGGCCCTAAATAGCCTTTTCTAATCCTGAGATTTATGAAAAAAAACTTCAATCAGAAACATATCTTTGAAAGAAATGGTTTTCAAAATAATGTGAAAAATGTCCATCTTACTAAACCAACTTTTTAATTTTTTTACATTTTTAAAAATAAAAAATTGAATGAAGGAATTTGTTTTTTTTTTTGGCAGTAAGACATTTTTCAAAAATTGGGAGTGCAAAGTTTGCAGCAATATTTGCCAAAACAGAATCAACTCCTTGTTGTGATTCTAATCACAGCAAAGAGGAGTCACCCATGATTTGCTCTAAGGAACATTATCTTAGACCCTGCTCTTAGAATTTGTCTGAAGCAATTAAATAGCGCAGATGCAAACTAGAGTCCATATGTTTTTTTCTCTTTCCAGCTCTAATAACCAGTGATATTTTGACTGTCCTCATATAATTTGCCTTAAATGTTGTGATTTAAAATTATTGGAAATTCTCATTAATTGTTCAGACAATCCTGGTAACAGCTGCTAAGAAAAATAACTCAAAATGTATTAATTGTCTCCAGAGTGTGCAAGGTCAGGGAACATCTGGCACAAAGGATGTAACAAAATGCCACATTATCAAGAACCTTCTTCCCATCTCCTACTTCCGTTAAACTTGAATACATTTCCTTCCCCATCTTCAAAACAAGGCAAAACAAAACAAAAACACAGATTTCCAACTGTACGTGAACTCCTTTTTATTTTAAGAAAGAACAACTTGAGACATTCTAAATGTTTCCTACGCATGTGCCTGAAATAACTTGTTGAGATATTTAGCAACTGTTATTAATAAATCATTTAAGCAGAGCTAGAAAACACCCACTCAAAGGTAAAAGTGGAAATGCTGAAAAATACAAAAATGCATAACTGTAATCTTAATCACAACTAAAAAAGCCCAGACACTGTATTCTACATTCATTGATAGCAAAATCCATGAGTAAACATTCTCCATTTTTTTCCATTGGCTTTTATCCATTTCTATTTTTTTAAGAGCCCTGAAACATTTTAAAGACCTAATTCATATGTTGTGGTATGCATACTGTAATAGATTAGGGCTAGACTCATAAATGCTTTTATGTTTGGATTGCTGGACAAATCACCCCTTCCCCCTACCTGTTTACTTTCCATTAATCATTTCAATGGGGATAATGCATAACAGTTTCTGGTGCAGGCCTGGACAGATCTAGATCTATTCATAGATTTATTTAAATCAACCAGGATTTCTGATTCCCAATCACTGAACAATAGTTGTAATAAAATTACTCTTCTTCCCCAACTTAAATGACACTTGGGAAGTAAAAAGCACTTGGGAGTTAACTGGAAACTGCCTTTCATACAGAAGGATTGGGAACTTCTTTCAGTTCTGGCATTTAAAACGAAGTTCTGATCTCAGAATTCTTTAATTTTAAGTGCCTCCTTTTTTGAAACAGAGTCCAGATGGTAGATCTTGGGATTTTAATGAGAAGGAGGAGGGTAAGAAGAAATAATGAAAACATATTACAAATCTTGCTCAAGGCTTGAAGTTCGTAGGTCTGCAGAGACACATCAAGGAATTAGATGCAGATATCACCACCATGATGCAGGCTCTCATATACATTCCAACTTACTGCACTGCGCCAATGATTAGAATTATGACCTTTCCATAGTAATTTGCAATGAGTTTTAAATAGGAGAGAGGGAAAGGAAAGCTACATGGAGATCAAGACATAATACAATAAAATGTTAGCAAAAACCATGCAAATGTACACAAGGAAATTCAATGACACAATTGTTGGACTCTGTTCTATTAAGCAATTTGATTATAAAATAGCCTCAAGCCTTACCATACTTTTTATGCTAATGAGTGTTTTAAAAAGAAGCTATTGTTTTAGAAAACTGCTATTTAAACCCAAATGCTATTTTATTTTATTGTATGCTGCCTTGATTGCATAGACAGTAGAGAATAAGAGACCAGGACAAACACTGCACATACTGGTATTTAGAAAAAATCAGTACCAATTTAAAATGGTTCATAATAACCTGCCGAATCAGCCTAAGATTTGGGCAACATCTATAGCTGTGCCACATCATTGCTGAATGCTGATGCCACAATTACTTCCATTGCCTAAAAAACTTTTAATTTATGTCATGAATTTTATGGAAGTGATTCCTATCCAAACACCTGCAATTACACTGACCATCACCCTGATCAAATTGCACCTCAGTTTTTCTAAAAAACAACCAAATGAGATTAACAAAAATCTGATCAGTTTCACTGTAACTACACACCATCTGTACATGAGCAACCAATTATTCTACTGCTTAGAGGCTGAGGGACCAAAACCCAAATCACCAGAAACAATATATTAGAAAACAGAGAAGAAAAATAAAACAAAAATTAAAAAAGGTATTATCTTTTTACATAAAATCAAATGTAACCACTTTAAATATATTTTATGTGCACTGGGGGGAGGATCATGGCTCCCAACATGAACCAAGATTTAATATTCATAAACTTTAGACTACAATCTTGCATCCCTGAAAGTAGACAATACCCAGTCCAGCTTGGTACCCTGAAACTTTGAATGTTTACAGGGATAGAAAGCTTCAGCACTATTGTTGAATCACCCTTTACCATTTCATAGGCTAGGCTGCTGAAGAACAGTACATTGAATAGCTTTATCAGAATACTACCAACATAGAAGGATATTGTGATCAAGCAGGACAAATTTAAGTTATTAAAACCTTCCTCCTATATTATATATGGAATTTTTTGCTTTCATATTTGTCATATATGTTTGCCTCTACTGTGTATTCGGTGATAATCATGAATTAGCAAAGAAATGAAATTGCTCTGGAGGACTTGGTGAAACAATTACAAGTAGTCTTCAACTTACAACAGTTCATTTAGTGACCATTCAAAGTTACAACAGTACAGAAAAAAGTGACTTATGACCATGGCAGCATCCCTGTTATGTATATGTACATAACGTAGTTGGGTTGACAATATATAAAGCACAAATATATACCTTATGTCTGTAGCTTTAAGGAAAGATAATGTATTATGCTGTGTTCTGATTGGTTGAGTATGCTGCAAGTTGCCATAAGAGGGAGCTATAGATCATGGTTTATGTTATGTATGCAGGTTTGAATGTCATTGGTTTAGTTTGAACTGTTCTTGTAAAATGTCAGAAATGATTGGTTTAAAAAGTGCGGGAAAATCCTGCACTCTGATTGGCTGGCAACTGCGGCTGCTGGCTATAAGTAGCAGCCACAGCCCAGCCAAATCGGGTCTGTTATGAGCTGTAGTCACTAATAAACTCTTCACTGAAGCACTCCGCGTCTGACTCTTCATGCAAACTTAACACTGGCGATGAAGGTGGGATCCTTCCTGAAGAGAAGACAAGGCAGAAAACAAGCTGAGAGAGATGGCTGCGCTGAACACCCCCCCAGCCCCGTTCGATCCGATGGCAGAAGACTGGGACTCATACGCAGATCGTTTCCAAATGTATTTGGAGGGAAACGATCTCGCCGACATTTCCGAGAAGCGGAAGAGGGCGGTCTTTCTCACGCACTGCGGTTCAGCAGTTTTCAAGATGGCAAAGGCATTGGCGGGAGCTGCAGACGTGAAGGTAATGGAATGTCCTGATTTAGAAAAGCTTTTAAGAGCCCATTACGCCCCACAAGTATCGTGCCTCATTAAGAGACACAAGTTTTACCATCGGGATCAAGAGGAAAGCGAAAACATTAACGACTTCATGGCAAGTTTAAGAGACATTGGGGGTGCATGCGAGTTTAACAACTTGGAAGAGGCCATGCACGATCGATTTGTTCTAGGCCTCAAAGACAAGGTGCTTCAGGGTAAAATATTATTAAAACCTAAGATCACGTTGAAGGAAGCCATAGAAGAGGCCTCCTCAGCAGAAGCCACCAAGTCCTCAGCAGCAGCCATGAAGAAAATTAACAAGGCCTCAAGCCATTCTGATGTGGAAAAGTCCACAACAACTCATTGCGAACAAATAGATTCTGAGTCAGACTATAGTGAGGTGGAGGAAGGAATTTATAGACTCAGAATGGAGAGGAAAAAGAAAGACCTGGGAAGAAAGAGGCAAGATTTTTACTGCAGAGGTTGTGGGGGGAGGCACCCCTGCACTGAATGCAAGTTTCTTGATACCATCTGCCTCCGTTGTGAAAAAAAAAGTCATCTAGCAAGAATCTGCAAATCATCCAGAACTCCACCCCACAGAAGAAAATTTCCTGACAAAGAATTCAAGCCTAACAACTTCAGTCAGAAAATGGGGCGCAACACAGAAGCAAATGGGAAGAATGAGACTCATCAAACAGTCACCATTGGTCATTCTTCACCCTTAAGAAGCAGAAAAGTACACGTGAAGATACTAATTGAAGGAAGGCCTTGCCAAATGGAAATGGACTCAGGCTCCTATTTATCTATGGTGTCATGGGACACTATTCACAGACTACTCCCAAACATTCAGAAGAAGCATTTCCAGAAGCAAGCACTGACTCTTAAAGACTACCAAGGGAACAAGATTCCAGTATTTGGAACAAGAGAATTCAACGTGAAGTTCAAAGGCCACACCAAACGTTTGCCCCTGACCATCGTGGACAAGGATCGCCCAAGCTTGCTGGGACTTGAGTGGTTCAATCCACTAGGCATCAAGGTGACTGGCATCAATCACATGAGCCACACTGAATGGGAGGACGCCTTGAAGTCTGAGTTTCCAGAGGTTTTCAGCGACAGATTGGGCAAGTATATGGGGACCCCTATCACCTTCAACCTAGATCCCAAGGTGCCCCCAATTCGTTTAAAGCCCAGAAGGCTCCCATTTGCATTAAAGGGAAAAATTGATGCACAATTAGATAAACTAATAGCTCAAGGAGTTTTAGAGCCCACTGACCACTCCAGGTGGGAGACACCCATAGTCACACCAGTCAAGACTGATGGGTCAGTAAGAATCGTGGAGACTATAAGGGGACACTGAACCATGCGCTTCAACAGAGCGCATATCCAGTTCCAGTGGTGCATCATTTATTACATTCACTTGGTAGGGGTAGAGTCTTTGCCAAATTGGATCTGGCCCAGGCATATCAACAACTAACAGTTGATGATGCCACTGCAGAGGCCCAAACCATTGTGACTCATAGAGGTGCCTTCAAATGTAAAAGGTTACAGTTTGGAGTAAGCGTGGCACCAGGCATCTTCCAAAGCCTTATGGAAAGGATGCTTCAAGGACTGCCAGGGGTAGTGCCTTACTTTGATGATGTGTTAATCTCTGCTGAAAATGACACTCAATTACAAGAGAGACTCAGAGAAGTCCTTACCAGATTCAAGAAAGCGGGGTTAAAAGTCAAGGAAGAAAAATGCACTCTTAGAACTGACAAGGTTGAGTTCTTGGGCTACATGATTGACAAGCATGGCATCCACCCTACAGATGCCAAGGTTCAAGCAATCAAAGAAGCCCCTAGACCAAAATGCAAAACAGATTTGCAAGCCTTACTTGGACTTATTAACTTTTATCACATGTTCCTACCTCAGAAGGCAACCATTGCAGAACCATTACACAGACTACTGGACAAAAAATCTGCTTGGGTCTGGGGCAGGAAGGAACAATCAGCGTTTAACAATATTAAAAGACTCATCACGTCTGATGCTGTACTTATAGAGTTCTCTGAGAATTTGCCTGTTGTACTGACTTGTGATGCATCCCCTTTTGGAGTGGGGGGGGTTGAGCCACAGGCTTCCCAGCGGGAGGGAAGCCCCTACTGCATTTTACTCTCGCACTTTGACCAAAGCAGAGAGGAATTACAGCCAATTGGACAAGGAAGCATTGGCAATTGTTGCAGCTGTCAAGAAATTCCATGAGTATCTATATGGGAGAACATTTACCATTGTCACAGATCACAAACCTTTGTTAGGCATTGTGGCAGGAGACAAACCTACATCTACTATGCTGTCACCAAGAATGCTGAGGTGGACTGAATTTCTTGCTGCTTATTCATACAAGCTCATCCACAAGCCTGGCAAAGACATTGGCCATGCTGATGCTTTGAGTCGCTGCCCACTTCCGTTTCACACTGAGGACTTTGAACCTGAGGCGCACACCTTTTTCCTAGAAACTGCTGCCAAGCTTCCAGTACACGCTGCTGAAATTGCCAGAGAGACTGCCAAAGACACTTTATTGGCTCCTGTTATAGGCTGGATTAAGAAAGGTTGGCCTTTTCAAGATCTACCTCACCTTGCCCAACCTTTTAAATCCAGGCAAACTGAATTATCTGTATTAAGAGGATGTATTTTGTGGGGTAACAGGGTGGTTATTCCTGCAAAACTGCAAAAAGAGGTTTTGGAAATGTCACATGAGGGTCATCCAGGTATTGTAAGGATGAAGGGATTGGCCAGGAGTTATGTATGGTGGCCAGGTATTGACAAAATGGTTGAAAACTGGGTTGCATCTTGTCCCAACTGTCAGGTAGTCAGGCCTGCCCCATCTCTTGCCCCCACACAGGAATGGGAATGTCCAAGGGGCCCATGGTCTAGGATTCACATTGATTTCACTGGCCCTACCAGAGGGCATACCTTCCTTATTATAGTAGATGCATATTCCAAATGGCTAGAGGTCATCCCTATGGCATCCACCACAACTGATGCTGTCATCAAGCAGCTTAAAAAGCTTTTTGTAACCCACGGGTTACCTGATGTTCTTGTCTCTGACAATGGCCCTCAATTTACATCCAACCTTTTTGAATCCTATCTAGCACAACAGGGTATCAGACATGCCCTGACTGCCCCTGGGCACCCTTCGGCTAACAGCCGGGCTGAACGCATGGTACGTTTTACCAAGGAAAAGCTTCAGCAATTGGGTCCTGGGGACATCACTGAGAAAGTTGAAAAACTTCTTAGTGTTCAACATATCACTCCTAACTCATCAACTAACTTATCCCCAGCAGAGTTGTTGATGGGTAGGAAACTTAGGTCTCCCCTTGACCGCCTTCATCCCACTTATGCACCCAACGCACCACTAGATTCCACTGGCAAAGTTCGCACGTTCAGTGTGGGTGATTCTGTTTATGCTAAGAACCTTCTGGGTGAACCTTCATGGATTCCTGCTGAAATAACTCAAATCACAGGCCCTCGTTCTTACAGGGTGCAAACAGAGGATGGAGTCCTCTGGAGCAGGCACATTGATCAGCTTAGATCCAGATTACCTCAGGAACATCGCAATTGTTCCTCTCTAGTTCCCATACCTAATGCCTTTTCTAGGGGAAGGGAGGAGCATGAGAATAATCAGCAAGCAAGAATCAACCCCATGTGTAATGAGCCATTATGACAGGAACCATCCCAAAACCTGTCACAATGCCAAAATCCATCCTTACAAGTGGAAGATTGCACATCACTACCTGACTTGGGGCTGACATTGGTTTGGAGATGGGTTGGGAGGAGAGACCAGATTGTAACAATCAAACAGGGTCTTCTTTCACTGGAAGCCCGAGTAGGGAAATGTCAACAGACACATTTCCTCTCTCACTGGGTGAGAACATTAAAACTTCTGAACCACGAAGGTCTCAACGTACGTAAGAGCCCCACCTATTTAAAAGAATACATTAGATAGGTTGGGGTTTGAGTATGGACTGAACCTAGTGGGGAGGGGTGTTATGTATGCAGGTTTGAATGTCATTGGTTTAGTTTGAACTGTTCTTGTAAAATGTCAGAAATGATTAGTTTAAAAAGTGCGGGAAAATCCTGCACTCTGATTGGCTGGCAACTGCGGCTGCTGGCTATAAGTAGCAGCCGCAGCCCAGCCAAATCAGGTCTGTTATGAGCTGTAGTCACTAATAAACTCTTCACTGAAGCACTCCGCGTCTGACTCTTCATGCAAACTTAACAGTTTAACTCTCTCTCCCACTGAAGATCTCTCTTGATGCTGATATTGATTTTCTCTCTGACTGAATACGGACTGATACTGACTAACTCTGTTTACTTTGATATTCTGTTGATATCGAAGATTATCTGTTGTATTATGGTTTAATATTTGTCTGCTGTAAAAGACGTGAAAAGATAAGAAGACTTTATAACTGGATACTGCTGGACTGTTAAAACGTGTATGACCCGGACTGTTTATTTGGACTGTGCTATTTCTTGGAGTAAACATTAACACAATTTGGTGTGTCTCTGTGTGGCTGTGCATTTATTTATAACTGTTCTCATATCCGTTTCCATGTGCATATCCTTGTTACACAAGGGTTACTCTGCATATATCCTAACAATCCCCATGGTCACGTGATTTACATTTGGATGCTTGGCAACTGGTTCACATTTATGACGGTTGCAGTGTCCTGGGTTCCTGGGATGACTGCTTGTGATCTTCTGACAAGCAAAGTCAACGGGAAAGCCAGATTCACTTAACAGTGGTGTTACTTCTTTAACAACTGTCACAAGAAAGGTTGTAAAATGGGGTAAAGCCCACTTAATAAATGTCTCATTTAGCAACATAAATTTTGGGCTCAATTGTGATCATAAGTCGAGGGCTACCTGTATTTCAAAAATTCTTCCTTGCTATCCATTTCCTTGCTATTTTAAATGTTCTCCAGAAATAGACCAAAATAGGAGTGAAACAAACAATTCCTACCCCAGCTGCTCATTTTTGAGCAGTTTCATGATTATTCCTCATACAGCTTGTTGTAGTCAATGCAGTATTGTATGCTGTTATCAGTGTAGAAACCCAAAATCTAGGCAATTGATCTAAGATTGCAACCAAATCTTTAAAAGCTCAAAGAAAGCTATATTTTGTAGGATTATATTCATTTATTGGTGGTGATCTGATTGGAAATACTTATGGTTAAATATTCTGTGCCAAATCAGGATACTGTTTCTCCATATTATTACAATATATTTAACATCCCATCAATACAATTAATGCTGCTATTTTCTCATTAAAAATAATCAAAACAAAGGTCTTTTGTTGACAATAGTGGTTCTTCATGTTGATATTCCAGCTAGTTATTCTCCATCTTAGATATGATAAACAAGGTAAGAGTAAGGATGAGATAGCAAAGCTGCTAAACCGACAAGTTTCTTTTTCTTAATAGCTTATGAGTGGCGGATACAACATCAATTGTCCTTGTGGCTTTGAATGACTATTTATATTTTGATTATTTAAATAAAGACTGGATATTGTTGAACTTAATAATAATCAAAGATTGTGTCCTTGATAACCGGTGAACATCTTTGCTCAGCAGCAAATTAACATGCTGACCTTAACCTCATCTTTACAAATTGTCATTTACAATGGGTACAATATATGGTAGCAAGCATGAGTATTCAATAGTAAATGTAAATTACTTGGAGCACTATCTTGAGAAAACATCACAAAACCTGACTTAACGTTGTTTTGACATGGTTTAACCATGGCTAGTTGATTTAATAATAATTAGTTGAGTCCACATAAAACGTTAATTCAAAACCATCCAAACTATTTCATAGGTGAAGATAATGTAGAAATTCAGTCACCAATTTGCTGCTAAAATAAAACTGCTTGCCATCTGCTTGGCTTCCTTTCTGTAAATCCCAAAGCCCTGATCCACAGCCAGTTGATCATTGAATAGGAAACTCTAGTAATTTGACTACCAAAAGTATTTCTCACTAGAATCCTAGAAAGAAACTTTCATTCTGAAAAAACACACTGCAGTTGCTTCACATCTTCTGTCATTCATGGCTTTAACACCCAATCAGAATTCACCACTTTATGACTGTCTTTGACAAAATGGTCAGAAACCACAGCTATTATGTAGCAGAGCACATCAGTTCCTAACAGGCTCTGGAACAACAATGGAGCTGAGCTTCTGAGTCTGTTATATCACCCTTTCATCTTTCAAGCAGAACCTTCTTTTTGAGCTATGAAAAATTCTAAATGGCCTAGGCTCACTGTAGCTAACAGAGTCTCCCTTCTTATTATAGCTTATTGCAGTTTCCAAAGCAATCAAGCTCCCTATATTGGTTTCTTCCACTACTGGCGTGTACTGTAGACCACTAGTCTTCAATTTTCAGGATTGCCAGCCAGTTGTTAACTCTGTTAGCTAAAAAATTTGGGGCTGAAACCTAATAATCTGTAATGCACCAAGCTGAGGAAAAAACTGCTCTGTAATATGACCAATCGAAGAAGTAATATGGGCTAACATCTTAGTAGGTGCTTTATGAGAGTAGGCAAGCTCCTCTTGCCAAATTTATTCCATAAGCACTTTAAAACATTTCTGGATAGGATTCTGCTTTATGATGAGCCAATATCGACTGATTTTTCTTGTTGCAATAAATGTAACATACTGTGACATTTTACGGATCCTTCTAACTGCCTTTCAGTGACAAAAGGTAAGATCTAGAAAGTTAATTAAACATATAGTGCAGTGACAATATGTAGGATACTGCATATATATTACTAAACAGCATTTCCATTTTCCTTGAGCTCTGAAGATAAGAATAGTATAAATTTAAACAAAACAATCTGAAACTACTGTTAGGCTTATGCAAAGAACACTCAATCTTTTGCTGTTACTTAGTAATTAGAAGAGTGACCCAGAAAGGGATCCTGAAAAAATATTTTATTCCAAATAAATTTTAGAAAGTTCCAATGGAGTCCATTGAACAAGCTACCATATGTGCTACCTATCAGGTGTTTATCACTAAGATAGTTAAGTACATGTGTTTTTCAATGCACTGTTTACTTCACAGTGATCAAATTTTCTGGATAGTAAAAGCAAACATTTCTAGTATTAGTTGCAGATAATTATGGTAATTTTGCTCAAGGGGAAATGAGCAAGCAAATTTAATTTAGAGTAAAACAGACCTACAAACTCCAAATGATATGTGTTTTTTCAAGCCAGAACGTTTGTCTCATGACAATGTCTTCTCAAATGGTGATGAAATGTTTGCAACAAAATTGCCAAGCTCAGAACTCAAACCAACAGCCTAACTTTTGTCACCCTGTTACTCAACCTTCACTAAAAGTGTGTTTGGACTACAGATCTTATAATTTGGTATAGCTTTCCTGACTGGGAATTATGGAGGCCAGGGCCATAAGTAGAATTCTCTGGGCCCAAAGGAAGGATCTCAGTTGCAGCTCTCTAACTGTGAAAATTCAGGTGCCAAACCGCTCAGGCTGCTACAACTGAGAGCATGCAGTCCATACAGGCTGTGGCAGCTGAAGGAAAAGGAGCTAGAGAAAGAGACAAGACTCAACATATATTGCTTACAAGCTGATCAATCATCAGGAGATAGCAGTTAGAAAAGCTGGTTTTTCTTTGCTGCCATCTGTCAGTGGTTTAGATTTTGCAGGTTTGCTTAGAATGCCATAGCTCCTTCGTAAGAAAGGAAGAGAAAGAGAACCCTGAGGAGAACAGAGAAGCAAGTAGCAAGTGAGTTGCCAGAGCCTGCAAGGACTTGCTTCTGGTGTAGGAGTCTACTGCTAAGGCAGATTTGGAAGCAATAAGAGGCAAAGAAGGAAGCAACACTGGTAGCACTTCCCTCATTCTTCTCTTCTTTCCTTCATGCTGCTCTTCTGCCACAGTCCCTCTTAGGGCACCGTGTTTGGGCTACCAAACCTGGGTTGCAATATCTGGATTGCCACAAGTTATGCCACAAAAGAGATAAAGGAACTCTGATTTATTGTGGCCATCTAGAATTCATCAGGATTTTTATAGCTAAGAAGTGGGCAATAAGAAGGGCCCAGGGAAGCATATGTGCCTGCAGGCCATAAACTGCCTACCTTTCCTACATTTTCATGATGTGATTGTAGACCCAATACTACCGGAGGAGTCCAGGCTGAAAAACCCTCCTTCTCAGCAACCAGTTTAAAAGGAAAAAAAAGCTGGTGAAATTTATCAGGAGGAAGAAGAAGGGATGTGGCACAAAAGAAGAGAATAAAACCAGTAAAATCCATTTAGAACTCAAGACTTTGCTGAATGGCTTTAAATCAAAGAGGCAATGCAGTTGTTTTTATGTTTATGATGAAGATATAAAAAGTTATTTCCTGCACATTTGCAGCATGCTTGTCCCAATCATTGAATGGCATAAAACACTAGTTAGGTGCAGCTTCTGCAGACAATAAAACAACTGGATGGCAGCTGTGCAGCTCTGTTTGGCACAAGACAGTGGAAGTCCTTATTGCCTCTTAGAAAAGGATTATTATAGAGGGCAGAATGCCATGAAATTTAAAGGACTGAAAAATGAAAACAGGAGCATAGGCAGTGTAGGGCGCATTGGATAAAGAATACCTACATTGTAATGGATGTAGCAGATGCACAAACAGAAAGGAGGCAACCTCGGTAGATCAACTGTTATAATGCTACAAGAAAAAGAAATATTTACATTGGTCTTTATATCAGTTGCTATCATTTGACTTCACTTTCTGACACATTCTGAGGTGCTACGGAGTTTTATTGTTTGTGATTTAGGGCAGTTCTATTCAATTTGCACAAGCATTAAGAGGGAACAGGCTTATAATTAAATGTGATCTATTCTGGAGATACTAAACATCTATGCTCATGTGACCACCTCAAATTTCCATAATCAGAATAAATTATAATGGAGCAGTAACAAGCTTTTCAGCCTATATATACAGCAGCACTAAGGTTTATCCTGTTTAAGGATGCTGTGTTTGGAATCTCTTTCCTCTTAAGTTTTCTTAGATTCTTAGAAAAGACAGAATTTATACACACACACACACACACACTCATGAAGTTCAAGTTAGTATTCAATTCATACAAATATATGGCTGCAGTTGAAGGTTTTGATACAATTGCAATGCTAAGAGGAAAGGAGCTAGTAACTCAGAGCTTCTGGTTTTAGTTTTCAAATAATATTGTGTACATATCAAGACACAGCTGGAAAAGAAAACTCCTGAGATTTATTGTTCTTGCCTTTGGCTACTAGTCTATGGGTTGCTGAATGATTCCATCTTGTCTCCTTGGCTCATCAACTTCTATAGCAGTGGTCGCCAACCAGTGAGCCAGGGACCACTGGTGGTCCATGAGAAAATTTTGGTGGTTCACAGAGAAATGTCACCCCCAAAGCACCCCCCCCCAATCAGGCTGCGCGGGACCACCCTCATGGACTGTGGGAACACACAGCTTGCATCACTTGCATTGCGAACAACACAAGGTAGTGAGGGGAGGGGGAAAGGGGTGGAAGGGGAACTTGCCCCACTTACCCCACGCCCTGACCTGGCCACCGGGCTGCTTCTTTCCACTTCTTTCTTCTTCTGCTTTTGGCTGCACGCAAGGACAGCAGCAAAGGTTTTTCTTTCTCTACCCCAAACTCCGCCAGAAATGAGTCTTTGGGACCCTGCAAGGCATACTACTCCAAGAGGCTGCACCAGTGTGACAAGTCTCACAAACACTCATTTCTGGCAGAGTTTGGAAAGTCTTCAGGAAAGTCTTCAGAAGTCTTCAGAAAGACTTCTGCTGCTTCTGCTTTCCTTGCATGAAGCCAAAAGTCTCTCTCTCTCTCTCTCTCTTTCTCCCTCCCTTCCTCTCTCCCCCTGAGAATGGAGCTGGAGACGGTATCCTGTGATCCCAAATAAAGAATGGTCGACCGGTAGGAAAACAGGGTGGGGAATTTTCCTGCAGACTTTTTTGGGGTTTTTCCCAGGGTCTCTGGTCCGTGGGATTTAAAATTATGAGTTTGGTGGTCCCTGAGGTCCAAGTTTGGCGATCCCTATTCTACAGGAATCTGAAGTCATCTAAAAATGTGGGCATCAATATGCAGTTAATCTGCCTTCTTTCTAATCTGATATTAAGGTTAGGTATGAAAAATTAGACAAGACATGATAAGCTGCAACAAAATCACAACAGAACAGAAATAGCCAGCTAAGCAGTGTGACTGGGCTTTGGGTGCTATCTATTAGGGTGAAGTGCCTCCTGAATGAACATTGATGTTCATTCATACCAGTGGTGATGAATCTTTTCCCATTTAGACTTCCATGATCAGTCTAGCTACCTCCAGATTAGACAACTGCAGTATGCTGCTTATGAAACTTGCTTGGAAACTACAACCTGTAAAATTCTATTGAGAGGTATCCAATCATTGTATCTTGTTTTAATGTTGTAAATTGAACTGAATTTATTTAGAAAAAAGCAAGATATACATTTAACATAGATAAATTATTTTACCAATAAGGAACACTATATATTATGGGCAGGAACATGCTCTGGAATCCAGGCAAGTACTACATTATTGTTTTAGAAAGTAATTTATATTACAGTGACATTTTCTAGGAAATAAAGGAAAAACACAACAGTTTTAAAGCAAAAATACATTTTTACTAAATATCATTTTCAGTTAATATATAATTCAGCTTAAATTATCTATTCACTTACTGGAACAGAAAAATCTACACTTAAAAAGTTTACTGTTTGGGTTTTCCACTGACAGCTCAATTACCATGACCAAGATTAAAAGATCTTTATGCATGAGAAATGCAAAGATACTAAACAAACTCAATGACTTATTTTATTTATTTTTCAGTGCTGCAAAGCCTACAGTAGAGATCTGTGGCTTTTCTAGCTGGAGGCCAAGCAAACAATTCCATCCACTCTGCCCGTCAGACTGAATTTATAAGACCTGCATCTGTGCCTGAAGTTCTGTTTCATAAGCACAACCAGAGGATGTACAAGGAGAAAGGCAACATTCCTGCTAAGGGACTGGTGATTTCTGAATACTGAATAAAATTCATACTCTATCTGGTTTCAACCCACTTCTTATTAACGAAAATAATGAGAATTTTACAATTACAATCCTGATCAAGCAATCTGGTTTTCTTTCTCCCTGTACTATGAGTTTGGAACCTATATTTCTTAGGTGTCAATTTCTTCATTATTATTATCTCTAAGTGAATGTTTTTAATTTATAAAAATATAGCATTAAAAAAGACTGAAATATAACTGAGAAATAACTTTCAATCAACTTTACAGATCCATCCAACTCTACAGCACCTTTTAAGACAATGTTCTTTGAGGACATGGCCCATTTTGGTTTGAGATATACTTATCACATGGATGCTTTATCAAATCAGAAAACTGGCAAAAATAAATTGTACCCATGCCCTGGGCTTATCAAGAGGCAACTGCTGTTCATGAACCAAATAATCTGCTTAGCTTGCAGTGATTTTGCACTCCACTCCACACACACTTTCTAAAAGTACAGTATGATAAAGGTCTTTCAAAAGAACAGAAAAGAAGGAAAAAAACACTTGTCACTCTCCACTGGAGGTGTGAGAAATCTTTAACTGTTATATTTTATCTATTTATGTGAGATGAATGAATACCCTAAGGTTGTGGGAACTTGAGAAGCATTATCTTGCTTTCTTTCCCCTACACACTATAGAATAATGTCAATGCTGCAATGGGGAAAGGATTCATAAGGATACACTCTTCCTTTTGACTATCCTGGTTTCTCTATGTCAGACAAAATAACCAGTTCTGTAATAGCCACCATTCATATCCTTATTCTTTCTTATCCTTCTTATGAAATTCAGGAGGGAAGATGTGGACAGAAAAATTTGATCCATTGAAAAGAATCTTTTTGCTTGTTCTAACACATGCCCACTGCACTGAAAGTCGTGAAAAAAACAACAGCCTTTCTGTTGGCTTGATTCCCTTTCCAAGTTCCAAAAGACAAATTCCATGGAACTCAAGTGTTTCAACCTGCTTCTGGCAAAAATAAGAGATGGAAGAGTATCAGTTTTTGTCTTCGAGCAACTAGGAGATCATGAAGCTCACCAGCTGAATCATAAAGCAGAAACATCTAGATGGCCATGCAGTCCCCAAGAGCCTTGGATATGGTCTGGGAGCTTCAAAAGTTTTCTGCTGAATTGTGATTTTAGCCTGACAACAGAAGAAAGAAGATATATGGAGGATAATAATATAAACCGTACTTAGCTAATTTACTTTAAATTAAAATTAAATACACTGATTTTTTTTTACTGGTGCCACCTACTTTTGTAGTTTGTTCCAGAAATACTGGACTATGAACAGATTGTTGTCATTGGTCATAATTTACAATCAAAATATTTTTGTTCATACAACACATTTTTTAAAAAAGCAAAACTGAACAGAGTATAGTTATTTATTTCATTAAATTTAGACATTGCCTGACCCCAAAGTTTAGTATGATTTGTTAAAGTGCTTTAAGTTCCTTACCTGCAGTTTCTAAAGAAAAAGAGGGAAGTTATAGCATTGAATTTGATGAACCTTTCATCAAGGTTTTCCACACAAACTTGCCTCTTTGTGAAAGTCTCTGCACCCAAAGTAAGGCATCAGGAAGGAGCAAGTTGGGGACAGTTGCTTTCAAAGTGAGCCATGTCAGCAAAAAAAATATTTACTTATATGGGACATTTTTCAAATTTTCATAAAAGTACTGTAATTGATTCCTATTAATTGTGCACAAAATTAGGCAAATTTCAGCTACAAAAAAGAAACTAGCAACTGCTATAAATGTTATATTAGTCAGTATTTTTTCTCTTTCTGTTTATAATCCATTTAAATATGACCAATGGCAAACACCAAAAGCATGGAATCAGGAAACAGAACATTTTACAACCCAGTCCAGAATGCGAATTGAAACAACAGCTTGATTTCATTTTCTTGTGGACTTCATAAAAGTCCATTCTCTTCTATGTTTAAACTCATACCTCTAACCCTTTGTAGGAAAACACTAAGCAAGGTCATTCCTCAGCATGGAACTGGGTAAAAAGAAAATAGAAGGGAGGAAAATTTAAATAAATGAATTGTATCGGAAGTGGTGGATCTGAATGTCTGTGGTGGGTGAGACAGAGCAAATTTCATCCAAACTTCTGTGGAGTAATACAAATGTAAGAAGTTTTCAGCCACTGCCGAAGTTTTCAGAACAGTTTCTGACTGAGACAGACTCTCAGATAGAACAGCTTAGTTTGTCCTAATTTAATCACAATTGTTTATGTATTTCCATTTGAGTTCACAAAAATGAGCTCACATAAATACGGTCACATAAATGCTTACAAAACTATATATGGCTCTGATCAATGACCATAATAACGATGTTTGCAGATGAGACAAATAACTGCTTTTGTATAGAAATGTACTGATTAGTGACTGGGGACTAAATTCACACTTTCCCTGCATCATCTCCACATTACAAGATTTGTTGAATACTCAATTTTATTATGTATTTATGAGGTAAATTAAGAAAGCAGCAAAGACAATTCTACCCTACTGATATGAAGTCTGGCAGCCTTTTGCAACTCACTCTGTGTTGTTTAATACAACAAAAGATTTATCAAAATAACTTCAAAACCAGCTATTGTGTAAATGATTTAATTTAAATTACAAGAGTACATCTTGATTTGGACATAATGAAAAATGAGCATTCCAGCTTCAAACAAATTTACTGCAGGGTTTTATCTTTTGACCTTCAGACTGGAAATATTCTTTTTCTTCTTAATACTCTATGTTATACAATGAAAAAACAACCAATAGAATAAAATGGAAAAAGGCAGCCATCCTTGCTTGGATGCCTTATTTGTTTGGGGGGAAAGTATCAGATCAAATCAAATTACTGCTTATGCTAATGAATATAAAGAAAATTTGTACTTTCACATAAGTTTTAACTCCTGGCATCTATCTTGTCATTTTCTTGGCAACATATTTGGAAGTGGTTTGCCTTCTTCCTGCAACTGAGAAAGGAGTAACTGGCCCAAGGTTACCCAGCTACCTTCACACTTAAGGCAAAACTCACAGTGTCCGGCTTTCTAACCTGGTCCCTTGACCCCTACTCCAAACTGGGACACTGGTGAAGAAATGAATGCATAAACAAGCTGAATTTATAACAAAAAGGTAAATAAATCTACTTTTCACTTTTCAAATACAGGTAGTCCTCAACAACAGTTTATTTAGTGACCGTTCAAGGTTACAATGGCACTGAACTTATGATTGTTTTTTACACTTATAACCATTGCAGCATCCCCATGGTCATGTGGGATCAAAATTCAGATGCTTGGGAGCTGAGTCATATTTATGGTGGTTGCAGTGTCTCGGGGTCATGTGATCAGTTTTGCGAACTTCTGACAAGCAAAGTCAATGGGAAAGCCAGATTCACTTAACAACCATGTCATTAACTTAACTGCAATGATTCACTTAACAACTCTGGCAAGAAAGGTCGTAAAATGGGGCAAAATTCACTTAACAAATGTCTCACCAAGCAACAGAAATTTTGGGCTCAATTGGGGTTGTAACTCAAGGACTACCTGTACTAGTTTAAAACATTTAAATACAACCCAATAAGTAGATTTTAGGTACATTTTGCATAATGTACAGTATTTAGTAGTCCTTAATTTTATTGAATGGTGCTTTTTTTTAGGAACAAACCAAGATCAATAAAGCGATAAATAATTACTCTGAAATGTATTCGACCTACTAGTCAATAATGTTCTGAATATTTTTCTTAAAGATTTGGTTCTTACTTATAGAAACATAAGGATGTGACTTAATCTTTATTTTCTTTCCAGGAATGAAACTGATTCTGGGCTCATGCCTTTTCCCTTTCCTCTGCAGATTTGGCAGCCCCCTCCCCCCAAAAATACTCTTAGGGGCCTAGAGATGCTTTGAGAATGATGTGGAATTTGCAGAGGACTGCAAATAGAGAGGGAGTTATTAGAAAATATTCTGCACCACTTATGAGAATTGAAAAGCAATTTAAAATTAAGCCTTAGTATTTAGAATAATATGTTGTCTATTAAGAGAAAAGTGGGATTTTCCTATGTGCCCTGAAGAGCAATTTGATCAGTTGGCTACTCTAGGTTTTTTTTACTATAAGATTATTGTTCTTTGTATGGGTGGGGGAGGAGATGTCAGGATATTATTGTAAGTAACATTTGATTTAATTTACTTATTTTACTTCCCCTTTAATTGGGAAGAAAGAAAACACTGAATGAAACAATCTAATGAATAAAGTCAGCTACATTGTATACTTAGTCTAGATACTGACCAAATGCTGCGCAAGCTAATTTAGTTTTGTGGCTTGACATTGATCCACCAGGAAAAGATAGGATGGTGACACTACCGTATATTTTGTTGGAGGTAAACATTTCTTTTAACTTTCTGTCTCGACATGTACAAACATTTGCCATTTTTTCACATGGAAATTTTTTTACCCGAGACCTCATTTGGTTTTGAGTGGTATACCAAAGCAAAATTGAAAAGCTAGGTGGACAGAGCCAGAATAAACCTTAAATTTGGGTTGATGAAAATGTAATGAAAATACAGTTCAATAATTAAAATGCAGCTCACCTGAGAACTTCCTACATATTTAATCATTTTATTTTTTATCATATGAAATGTAGAGTTGATTAAAGTCTGAGCAGCCTCAAGACTGTACATGAGCAGGAGCCAATGAAGTTTTGGGGCCTCAGATCTGCAGATCTCCTGCGTTGAAACAATGAAGTTTTGGGGCCTCAGATCTGCAGATCTCCTGCGCTGCTTGCATTGGTTGCCGGTTGCACTCCGGGTGAGATTCAAGGTCTTAGTTTTGACATACAAAGTCCTGCACGACATGGGTCCTCAGTATTTAAGGGAGCGTCTTCTTCCAATATCAAATGCTGGCCGACCTGTGCGAGCACATAGGCAAGGACTCCTCGGGGTCCCGTCGGCGGGTCAATGCTGGCTGGCGGTTCCCCGGCGGCGAGCCTATTCTGTCGCGGCCCCTGACCTCTGGAATCAACTGCCCTTGGGGCTCCGTCTGGCCCCTGACCTCTGCACCTTTCGCCGTAAGTTAAAGACCTGGTTATTTGACCAACCCGGGCTGTGACCCCTCCTTGGGGGGAGGGAGATTTTAATGTTATTATTGTAATTGGTTTTAGTATTTGGGCTTGTAATTAGTTTAATCGCTTTTTAATGTATTTATTGTTTTTGTTTTTTAGTTGTGAGCCGCCCCGAGTCCTCGGAGATGGGGAGGCATACAAGTTCAAATAATAAATAAATAAATAAATAAATAAATCTGGTCTAACTGATGGGAAAACCTGGGTGAGAGATCGGTAGGCTACAGGCTTGTCATTTATGTATCATGCATTATCCACATAATGACATAAGAGAAAAACAAAATCCAGGCTAGCCAGAGCAGAACCACTGCACTCATTCATATCCCAAAATGCAAAATAAAACTCACCCTTACATTTTCTGTCAGTCTGAGACATAATGACAGAGTAACTAACTAATTAGTTAGTTGAATTAGGAAAACAAGAGTATTCACAGGCCTCCCCAGAAACCAGAGGATTCTAGAAGTTGACTTGCAGTTGCCCTGACAAGGGGCACTAAACATGTTTGTTCTGTGACAGCGATTCATTTCAGCAGACAGGCACAGCTTTAGACAGGATAAAACTATTCATTCTTGCTTCCTATGCAGCAACCCAATTTGTATCTGCCACTTTCCTCTGGAGAAACCCACTTAAAAGGAGCTTAAAAGCCAGGGGAGAGGAAGGAGGAAGGGTAAGATTAATCCTGTCTTTTCTGATTTAAAGTATGTGAGCAGAAGGAATAGCTGACCGATTATGATTACAGTTTAATGTTTTTGCTGAAGACCATCCATTGCTTCCATTAGGAAAAGTGAGAGCGGCCAGGAACTGATGAGCCAGCAATCTCCCCTAGCTTGTCTCAGCAATGCAACATTGATCTCTTTCTCCCCACCCCAAGGTTTGCAATGCTGTCACTAATCTCCTAGCAGCAATCGTTACTAAAGGGAGAAAGGGGCCACACATCTATAAAATGCACATACACACCCCAACACGCACAGATAGATTCTGTATTGGCAAGATTTGACAGCATAAGGTGACAGCGTAAGGGAAATTGCCCGAGATGGATGGTAGGCAACAAAAGGACTTGGAAGCAAAACAAAATGTGACCAAATGTTATTTAGGTGCTGCTTCCATGGCCTTATGAGGCTATTTAATAAAACAAAGCACCAGAGCAGATTCTGAAAAACACCCACAATAATCTTATCTATATAATATTTTATGGCCAGAGTGGCCAGGCTTAAAACATTTATAAGATGCACATAGATTTTCAGGATGCCCGTTTGAAATTACGGTGTATCAGTTTCATTTTTAACATGTGCTCAAAACATCTATTGTTTAGTTTTATTTATTTTCTGCCTTTGCTATTTTTACAAATAACTCAAGGTGTCAAACATATCTAATACTTCTGTTTTCCCCAAAACAACAACCCTGTGAGGTGGCTGAGAGAGAGTGACTGGCCCAAAGTCGCTCAGCTGGCTTTCATGGCTAAGGTGGAGTTTGAACTCAAGTCTTGCACTCTCCAGCTGGTGTCTTAACCACTGGACCAAACTGGCTCTCTTTTGTTCATCTGAATGCTTTGTGTAGAGAGAATGTCCAAGTCTTTCTGGTGCTGAATACAATACTAAAACGTTTCAAACTATTATACTTGAAATTGCTTAATTTATAAAAAAAAAACACCAGAATATTAACGTTTTAGTGACTATTGTAAATTTTATCAATCTTTAATATAAAAAAATCTTGAAAACTTCTGTCACTGCAAAAAGTTTATTATTTCATTTAAAAGGTATATATTTATATTTCTTTATGGTTTTTTATATAGCTATGAAAACATGCACTTTGCAAACAGGATTTTTTTTACAAGTACCAAAATACAATGAATAAAATGTACTATTGTAAATTATACTAAGGCATAATCTAAGAATCACTACTGTAATTCATTAGCTGGAGTTATGCAATGAGATGTGATACTAACATGAAATTACTAATTGTAAATCACCATTTTCTTCTTAAAAATGAAAGGCATTTGCCAAGAATTGCATCTCCAAAGGGGTTTTCAGCTGTTAAGTTGGGCTTAGCATGAACACAAAAGAGGACAGAGTGGAGTAAATTTAGAGACATTTCAGATATCATCTATATAAAATCAACAACTATTCAGACAGAAATTCAATAGCCGTGATTAAAGAGAACATATGGAGACGTAACTGTTTAGAATATATGGTTAAAGATAATTGTCTCATCTACTCACTTCCAAGGACCATATTGAGAAAGCACTTTTCCTCTCTGTTCAATTGTTGAGGTCTTCTTATATTACTACTCTGATCAAAATTCCTTTAAGTTTATTGGTTAGCACTTGGTACAGATCAACAGTCCCAAAGGTAATACTTACTAAGCATCAGCAGTATAGAATGCTTTAAGATGCATGGCTAGAAAGCAAATCACTTTTCAATTAAGATCAAGACAAGAGCCACACAATCCTTCCTAGGGAAAAGAAACATTCACATAGCTTAACTTAATCAGAAGGCATCTAGGGAAAAGAGGTTTGAACATTTCTAGAGACTATGATATAACGAAACAGGGTTTTACAAGCAATGTGATATATTTTAAAAATAAACCAACATACCATTATCAAAATACCTCAAATTTGTAATTGGATAATGCTTTATTAGGCCTACTCAAAAAGGCACAAAAGAATTTTACAAGCTTTTTGAACCCCAACACCATTTATCAGGGAAATTGCATCCATCCCTGATTAATCCATTCCTGCAACCATCTTTGAACAGCACACTGCATGCCTGAAACATCTGGTTTAACTTTTCTTCTTTCCTCATTCCTATTGCTTGATGAAGAATTCTTGGGAACACTTGAGTTGGTCCTAACTCAACTATGGAATTTTTTCACAGACCATCTTAGCTATAATTGTTTTTGAAGCACAATAAAGAGGCACTTAAGCATACAACAGACATATTCCAAACTACAGTTCTGATGGAATTATTACACATGCTTGTATAAATAATGCTTTCAAATATTTCTAGCATTCCATACATGTAATAATTGCTAACTGACAGCCAATTATAACAAGCTATAATTTCCTTCATATTATAGATATGCCAGTTAAGTATCTGTCAGAAATCTTGATTCTGACAACAGGCAAATTTTACTCTATGAGCAAAACTGTATTTCCCTTTTTAGTCTTTTGCTCAAAATGCTGTTTACTTTCAGCAGCAATTAACCTTTGTAATATAATTTTATTGAGAAATCAGATGTTGCATTTCCAAAGTAATGAATGCACAAGATATACTAACAGTAAAATTTATCACACAAAGGAAAATATAGAATGTGCTCCTGGATCAAGAGACTATGAGCAGCTAGAAATGAAAGCCAAAGAGATGGGTGCATAGGTGGCATTTTCTTCTGTGCTCCCAAGGTAGACATCCAATCAGGGAACACAGAACTTTTGAAATTATCCACTGATTTTGGAGATGGTGATGATGAGAGAACTTTAGATTCTTAGACCATCTACAAAAAGCCATATGAGGGAATTCTGGCAAGGGAATGGGCTACCCCTAACCCTAATACCTCACAATAACTAGGAAGAATATCTTTGGAAATCAACTGTCTTGCCTTATCTGAAGGGCTTTAACTACAACTGAAGGGGGAAGGAGAGGAACTTTTAGAAACTAACGCCAAGCATAAATCTCTGAACAAACAACCAAGTGGCATGAAAGAAGGGTAACTTCAATACAAAATAGGAGATGTAGAAAGTAAACACAGGGTCAATCAAAAAGGAATCAGATGCTTATACACTAACACTCAAAGTATGAAGAACAAACATGGTGAACTTGAAGCACATGAATGCACATACATGTATAAACATTGTATAAACATGTATAAACATTGTAATCATTACCAAAACTTTGTGGGATGAAACACATGAGGGGAACATACAGCTTGAGGGACTTAATTGTTCAAAAGAAACAGGCATAATAAAGTAGGAGATGGAATTGATTTATATATGAGATAGCTACAGTACTATAGAAATGCAAAGCAACAACAATGAAAATTCAATAATATTGTCATAGGTCAGGGGTCTGCAATCTTAAACGCTCAAAGAGCTATTTGGACCTATTTCCCACAGAAAAGAAAATTCTGGGAGCCACAAAACCTGTCTGGGTGTGGCCAACTCAACATCACTCACTCCCACCCAGTCACATGACCCCCCAGCCACGCCTACCCAGGTTTTGTGGCTCCTGGTATTTTCTTTTCTCTAGGAAACAGGTATCTCTCTCTTTCCCTCTCTCTCTCTCTCTCATCTCTCTTTCTTTCTCCCTCTCTCATCTCTCTCTTTTTTTTCTCTCTCTCTTTTCCCTCTCTCATCTCTCTCTCTCTCTCTCATCTCTCTCTTTCTCACCTTTCTCTCTTTCTGTCTCTATCTTTCTCCCTCTTTCTCTCTCATTTCTTTCTCTCTCTCTCTTTCTCCCACTCCCTCTCATCCAGGGGTAGGATCCGAGCGGTGTAACTACAGGTTCAGTGGTTATGTGTTGTGCATGCATGCAAGCTTTGTGTGCAAGTGCACCTGGTGCATGCTGTGTGCGCATGCAATTAACAAACTGCTGAGCTACCCGGACAGCTGAGCAGCGCTGTGCGCGGGTGCGCAGACTTTGAAAAAGCACTTTTTTCCTGCTTTTTCAACCACAGCTGTGCAACGCAAAGCAGCTGAGGGTGAAAAAGCAAGAAATAAAGGACAGATAAGAGCCAGGGCGGGCAGGTGGGCCAAAACAGCAGCAGACACAGAACCGGTTCTGTGTCTGCTGCTCTTCAGAGCTACTGGTTCTACAGAGCCGTACAGAACCGATAGCATCCCACCCCTGCTCTCATCTCTCTATCATCTTTCTCTCTCATCTCTCTCTCCCTCTCTGTCCTTGTCTCTCTTTCTCTCTCTTGGTCCCTCCCTCTCATCTTTCTCTTTCTCCCTTCCTCTCTCATCTCTCTCTCTTTCACCTTCTCTCATCTCTCTCCCTGTCATCTCTCTTTCTCTCTCTCATTTCTCTCTCTCTCATCTGTCATTTATATATATTGCATGTGTATATGTGTGTGTTCCCTCTTGAACCATTTCCAAAAACAGGCGAGGGTTGTGGGTTTTTTTTGTTTTTGCTGATGTTGTTCTTTCTTTTTCTTTGGGTGCTTTTTACCATATGATTTAAATCAAGAGTCATTTCAGGTTCCCAGATAAATGAAACTCTTTCATCCCCCTGCTCTGGCTTCCTGTCGGCTGAACCTACCAATGGCTGCCCACCCCCTCGCCCTCCCCTCCCACTCATTCCTTGTCTGCCCTGAGAAGGGAAGGGTGACAGCAACAGATGGAACTCGCTCCATATTCCAGAGCAGGAGTAAAGTGCCCCTCTACTTGCCTCTTCTTCCAGCCCTTGTTGGTGCTGCGCACACATTGGCCACTCAGGGAGACGCGTAACTTTCTCTCCACCCCAAGACATTGGCCCGGCCCAGCTGAAGCCGATGCACTGCGTCGTAATGGGCTCCAGGAGGAGGAAGGGATGCAGTCTCCCCCATTGTGAAGCACATCAAATTTAAGTGTGCTGCACAAGGCACTGCAAGAGCAGCGAGCAGGCCCTGGAGGTGGCGAGAACAGCGGCATTAGCTACAGGGCCATCCAATGTCTTGGGGCAGAGAGAAAGTCATGTGTCTTCCAGAGCGGCCGAGATGCATGCAGCACCAACAAAGGCCAGAAGAAGAGGCAAGTAGAAGGGCTACACTCCCACTCTGGAATATGGAGTGAGTCTCCATCTGCCACCGCCACCTTTCCCTTCTCAGGGCAGGCGATGAGTGCCTGTGAGGGAAGGGTGAGGGGCGGGGCCAGCCAGTGATGGGCCAGGGACCCACATGCGGCTTTGGAGCGATGGGTTGCTGATACCCATCATAGGTGAATACTACAGATCAATCAAACCAAACAGAAGGAATAGATGAACTTTTTGTTATCACTTAGCTAAGGTGTATAGGAAGCACATTGCAATAGTAATGGGAAACTTTAATTATCCTGATATCAACTATGACACAACCTCTGCACCTACAGCTGTGATGGTGAACCTATAGCACGCGTGCCAGAGGTGGCACACAGAGCCCTCTCTCTGGGCATGCAAGCTGTCACCCCAGCTCAGCTCTGCCATGTATGCATGTACCTCCCATCAGCCAGCTGTCTTCAGGTCTCTGCCGCATATTCATGGGGGACGGGGCGTGTGTGGGTTTTGTGCATGCATGTGCAGGGGCGGAGCACACACATGAGGGTCACATGTGCAGGGGTGGAGCGCATGCGCAGAGGTCACATGTGCATACACGGGGGTGGGATGCACACACAGGGGTTGCACGTGCATGTGCTGGTCAAACACACAGGGGTCACGCACTCAAGCGTGGGGGGTCACACACACATGTGCAGGTGGGCTGCATGTGTGGGGTGCATGCATGCATTGCATTTTGGGGATCCGTACAGCACTTTGGACACTTGGTGCTGAAAAGATTAGCCATCACTGACCTAAAGGGAGATCAAAAACATTCCTAGCAGATAACTTTGTCTCCTAAAAGGTAGAAAAGAGAACTAGATGTTAGCTATACTGGACTTAATTCTTAGAAATAGAGATAAAATAATAGAATGACTTGAAATTGTGGGAATTTTGGGGAAGAGTGACCATTGGAATTCAAAATAATGTAGACACAAACAATAAAATCAAATCAAACCAGCATCTTAGGATTTAAGACAGCTGATTTCAACAAATTTAGAGAGTTTGGGAATGAGATTATAAAAACACAGTCTAATACAACACAATTGAAAAAGAAAAATAAGAGATCCATGAAGAAATCAACATGGTTGCATATAGAACTCTCTGTTCCCTTTTGTTTACATGTAAACACAAAAAACAACAAAAAGTCAAGGAAACTATGGATTCACTAACCTACTGACCATTAAAGATAGATTAAGAATTCAAGTCAAAATAGGCAAGAAAATGATAAGACAATACATGTTCATTCTAGACAAGTTCAAATCACCAGAACCAGATAGATTACATCCTAAGGTTCTGAAGGAACTGGAGGATGTGATCTCAGAACCACTGAATCATATCTTTCTAAGATCATGGAGCACAGTACTGCCACAGGACTCAAAAAGAGCTGATGTGGTTCCCATATCCAAAAAAAGAAAAAATGGATCCAGGAAACTAAGACCAATAAGCCTGACATCAATACTTGGGAAGATACTGGAAAAGATAATTAAGAAACGGATCTGTGTACACTTAGTAGCAAGCAAAGTTATTACTAGAAGCCAACATGGGTTGTCAAAAACAGACCATGCTAAGCAAATTTTACTGCTTCTTTGAGGAAGTGACTAAACAGTGGACCAGCAAAATGTTATGGACATACTATATTTGGACTTCAGTAAGGCATGTGACAAAGTACACTACAACCTCCTTTTTAGTAAAATAGAATAATATGGGTTAGACAGCATCACCATCAGATGGATTTGTAACTGGCAAACAAACTGCATTCAATGTGTTGTCTTCAATGGAACTACATCTACATGGAGGGAAGCATGCAGTGGGATACCCCAAGGTTCTGTCTTAGGCCCAGTACTCTTTCATAATTTCATAAATGAGGAGATAAAAGTGGAACTCATCATATTTGCAAATGACACCAAGCTGGGAGGAAGAAGATTAGAAGAAAGACTCAAGATCCAGAAGGACCTTGAGAGACCTGAACACTGGGTCCTATTCAACAAAATATATGTCTATTTACCCACAAACATGAAGAATTGTTCCATAAGTTGAGAAAAATTGGTTTCACAGGTAAATGCTTAAATGCTTAAATAAGAAATCTTATTTTAAAAAGGTTAAATTAATGAAAACAAATAATTGGATGTACAAATGACTTTTTTTCCTATATAACAATTTTGGATCATTTTTTCTCCAAAATTATGGAAAAATTCCAGCGGCTGTGCACATCCAATGGAGGCAGAATCAGGGCTGATATATATCATGTTGAGAGCCACACGAAACCAGAGATTAAGCAATACCCTTTTAGATCCATTCTTTGCCCAGCTGTATAGCATTGAAAACATTTACATCTGACATATTCCAAAATATATGCTCTTGCATCATTTGTATTGTGACCACATGGCAATGCTCCACAAAAGGATTGTCTAAAAAAATAATCTATTTCTTTCTCATGCTCCAATTTCTTCACTGAAAATTAAACAAGGAAAAAAAGCTGTTCCTGGAGAATTAAAATAACCAGATATTGCATTGACGAATCAATTATTATAGTTCCCACAGGGACAGTGGAGAAAAATAGCATTATTCAGCCAGTTAAATACTTTAAATATCCCACTGATTTCAGTAAGAAAAGCATATTCTTAAAATTATTCCCACTGAAGAAGGGGGAATGTTTTGGAACAACTATGCCAAGTTCATGAATATTTCATTTCAGAACCAAATTAATTTGTGGTAACAAGCAACCTTCTTTCCAATCTTTTATAAGGTCAGTGTTGCTCTTTTCTTCGTTGTTTTGCAAGTATCCAGCGGAAATGTTATCTCCTTGCCAGCTTGAGTATCACCATATTCAAAAATATTATCAGGACTGAAAACAAAGACAGTTGGTTTGATTCCATCAAAACAATGACTCCCACCCTCAATAGTCACTGGAAAACAGCCGTGGAGGAGAATCCATAATCCAATCCAAGCACTCCTTTGTTATTCATGACTTTAAAAGATTATCACATCTGATACACTATTGCAAATTCAGCTTCAAATTTACCTATCTGAAAAAGCAGGTATAGATCTAACTACTCAACTATTACAAGAATAACATAAATATTATGTAAAAAAAGGATGAATTTCCAAATCCAATTTTTGTCATAAAGACTTTATTACCCCAATTGTGCCCACTTGACCTAAGAAATATCACAGTATTTTACAGTTCCTTAATTCTGATGCTTTTCAAGATGTATTGGGTGTCAATTTCTGTTACTTTTTTTGACAGTCAATCATGGCTAAAGAGTTATGGGAATTAAAATTTGTTCATCTGGAGAATATAAGTAGGGGTGGGATTCAAATTTCTTAACCAGTTCTGTGGGTGTGGTCTAATTTGTGGGTGTGGCTTCATGGTCACATGACTGGCTAGGCGTGGCTTGTATGTAAATATTGTAAATATTTATGTAAAAATTGAATTTTTTATTTAAAAAACAGCAACTTTTACCCAAAATCAGGCAAAGCAGGCAGGCAGAATCAGAGTCACTCACAGATTATCTTTCTGTAATCTGCTGCCTGAGTCTGAGTTTGCCTGCAAGCAAACTCATAAAATTTGCTAGCAAGCAAACTCACAAAATTAACTCACAACACATCATGTATGTAAATATTGATTTTTTATATATATAAAAAGAGCAACTTTTACCCAAAATCAGGCAAAGCAGGCAGACAGATTGAGTTGCTTGCAGAATTACAGAGTCACTCACAGATCTAGCTTTCTGAAATCTGTTGCCTGAGTCTGTACTGAAAAATAGAAGCTTCAGTTCTAAGGAAGGGTCAGCTCCATTCTCAGGACACTTTTCCCCCCGCAACCCCCTGAATTCCATCCCTGACGGGCCTCAGGGAAGCTTCCTGGGAGAAGGCGAAGCAGCACAACAGTGATTTAGATTAGCTAGAAAGCAAGAAATCTTGATGATTTCCTGCTTTCTAGCTAATCTAAATCACGTGGCACAGCTGATAGTCCGAACAGCTGATCATTGGGGGGGAAGGAAAAATAGCAACTTACCAAAAATTAGGTGAAGGCATAACACAGGAAAGTTGGATGGCACGCATGCAAGATAAGAAATGACTGAGTGGGGCAGGGAGGGTGGGGAGGCACAGGGAGGAGCCAGCCAGTGGCGTGATTTGCCAGTTCTCCGAACTGCGCAGAACCGTAACAACTGTTTCTATAGAACCGGTTTGAACCGGTAGAATCCCACCCCCCTGAATATAAGGTTCAGAAAAATGAGTTTATCATAAATTAATTTACACTGGATTTTGTGACCAATCAAGAAACACTTCTCAATGAATTCAATAAATAAAGTAGTGAGAAATCAAGGGAGGTTCAAAAAGACCAAGTAGCAAGTACATTACAGTTACAGATTAAAAAAACTAAAGGAAATGGGAGACTGAAACTCAGCGTAGTTCAACAGAAAAGAGCACATTTAGATTGGCCACAATTCCCATTGACTCTAACCAGTGGTCATGCTAATTTGGGATCAAATATCAACTGGAAAATTAACAATTTTCTATTCAGTGGAATTAACATCTGCTTAGAGATACTCTTAAATTAAATCCCCACTTAGCCTTAAAGTTTTCTGCAATCTTGGATAATTTCTTGCTCTCTGTTTGACCTTCAGCATGTCATACTACCACCACATATACTTCCATAAACCTCCAGCAATTGTTTTAATTCTGCCCCTCAGTAGTCCCCAAAAGCTATCAACCTTGACACTACTTCTTCCAAATGCCCAACACAAAACCTAAAAAGCTGGCATCCAACTGGCACAGTGTTCTTCAGTGTTATTGATACATTCTCTGCCAATTTGTCTATTTAAAGGATAGTGTAATGTCTCAGCAGATGCAATACCATTCATTAGAGTTAGAAGGCTTCAAAAAGGGGCTGAGAATTTCACACAGCCTGCAGATTACCTGTTTTTACTTTATGAAAAATATTATTTCTGAAGACTCTAAATACACTTGACAAGTTGTATTAGTAGTAATAGTTTTATATATTGGTATAGTCGTAGTAATAGTAGTTGTAGTAGTCTTTTTATTTTTAAGAGAATCAACACATGTTTCTTTCACTTTTACAGAAAGTGAGAAATTCCCAAGAAAGGAAGGTCAGCAGCTGAATTCTGTGACAGAATTGTGCAAGTATGCATACAAAGCCCAAGATTAGGAAGCCTACAGAGGAAGCAAAAACTATTTTTCAATGCATACTTTATGAATGCATATTTACGCAATGCTTAAAAAAGCTAGAACTGGGAAGAAACAAAGGCTTTAACAGGAAGCCCCTATAAGTTTCACTGAGTACTACTTGGAGATTGATGTGTACAGATGGTAGTGGAATACAGGAATGTTTATTTCTGCTTCTGTTCTGTGCAATCCTAGGAATTTGGGGTCATTTATGGAGTGCTTTTTCAACACATAACTTGAAATTCAGTCCAACTAAGGGAAGTCATAATTTTAAAAAAATTTAAACTGTGAATTGAAAGACTGGGTTTTATTCATTGATGAAACCAATTTTTTTGAAAGATTATTCTATCTTTGAAGCTTCATATTCAAAAATAAGACCAATACATAAAATGGTCTGAGATACGTAAGTGAATCATTAGAACCTGTAAATCCAGAAAGATAAAAGTATGAGTAAGCAAGGGCAAAAACTCAGCTTCCAAATCTTCTTAAAGTCCACAGGAACCATCTGGTAACAGTGTAACATTACTAGAAATAGGATTAAAAATGTCAGGTCATTTCCATCCTTTTCCCAACTACAAATGGGTCTAAACTTTGACTGAAATTTGGTCATTTTGCCATAGATTTTCAGAAATGTAATCTTAGGGTGTTGCAGAGGCAAATGGAATGCTGGGGTTACATGTGGTCCGAAGGCCACTACCCCTACTTAATATTAAAAGCTTGTGGCCAGTTCTGATTACAACATTAATAACAATTAGTGTGTTGTCCACAGTAAACATGCAATTCACTTCAGTATGCTAATGAAAAATTAAATAATTCTACTTCCTAACTTGTGGGACTGTCGAGATGTAAATTTACTGGATCAATCTGACTTTTCTTAGAATCCTGAAGTCTATCAGTTAAGCTATGTGAACACAGAAGCTGAAGAAAGGAAGCACAAGACTTAGAATAAAGTTAGGATTTTCATTCTATTCCCAAGATTTATTACAGAGGAAGAAACAGATCTGGATCTTTTCTGTGTTATATACCGGTATAATTTTTAATGACAAAAACAAATATGGATTTGCAGCAGAAGATGACTTGAAGACTGCAAGAAAGAAATTTGGAGTTGCAACTTGCTGTTTCCCCATCCAGTATAAATATTTGTTGCTCAGAATGCTCAGCAGAGGATAAGCCTAGACTTGTATATATGAGCTGTATATGTAAGATTCCGCCCCCAAAAAAGCCTAGTTATTGGAAGTGATTCATCTGGAGCTTCTAAATGGACAGAAAATAAATTTGCAGCAAGAAAAGAGAAAATGATAACAAGCTGTGAAAATACACATACAACATTCAAACAAAATGTGCCACAATCTAGACCTCTTTTGTTCCTTCTGACTTAATGAACAAAGCACTGTTTGCCAGAAAAACTTGATAAGATTCGTTTACCAATATTTAAGCTTTTAGCCAGAGGAATTTATTTCTACTTAGATCCTTGTGGGCAATTCTATGAGACAGCTGTAATTTGATAGATTTATTTTTACTAGTAGTATTAATGTTATTATCTGATATTATTGAGCATGTAGGAGAGATGTTCCCAGTGGTTTTGCCAGCAATGAGAACTTCCATGAAAGGCTCAGCAGGCAGATTTTTGTGACAGATTCTTGTTAATGAGAGCACAAAACCAAGATTAAGCAAAGCTGTGACAGAAACTCATGAATTAAAAAGGGTAATGTAGGGAGAAGGAAGCTAAGAAACTGAGGAAGTGGAAGAGAAAGCATAGGAGAAAGCTGACATATTCTGTTTTCAGCAGCAAAATGTGGCAATCCATACCAACTGGCTGCTCCAAGGAGTTTAAGAAGAATGCTCAGTCAATCCTTTACAAACCAAAATGGATGTTCTTCATGTCCCCCCCCACCTCCATGAAGAAAAATACCTGCCAGGGGTGGGGAAGAGAATTTTAATATCATGTTCCCCAAGAGTACTACTATCCTAATCACCACAATAAACACATATGCTGCAAATCAGCAATACAAAGAGAAAACCTAATTGTGGATATTCTACACAATGTCTGGTTTGGACCTCAATAAGTTACTCTCTTATGTGGAAAAAGGACCAAATCAAATCCAGAACTAGGTAATTTAGTGCATATGAGCTTCAGTGAATTCTGCCACACAATAACCCATTGGGTCTTACAAGTGGTACCCAAAGAGCTGGAAAGTCCAATCTCCTCTCCCCATTTATTTTTATGCTAGATACCTTCTAGCTATAGTTACTGGGGCATCAGCTACACAAATGTCTGAGAAAAAGTGAGCTATATTTGAGGTCTAGAAGGCTTATTTGAAGTAAGAATCCCATGGTTCTTAAAAGGTTCATACTTCCCTGTCTTTTCTGTGAAGGAAAAATATAACCCCTGAAAGGGGGGAATCAAGGCTACCAAATGTGCCTGAGTCCATTTTCAGCTATACCTGAAGTATGGTAAAACAGAAAGCTGGAATTTGGAATTCTTGTCTGCTTAGGGCAGAGCACAGCAGAAAGGAGATGACCTTGAAGAACCCCTGGAAGCATGTTCTTATGCAGGCATTAAGTACCCTCTGTCTCTACATTAGCATAAACTACTGAAATATGGTATGGCGAGGTAAGAATCTCCATTGCATACAAGGATGAAGTCACCTGAAGTTGTTTCCTTTCTCTTAATATAAGAATGCAATCCCTTCTCATACTCACTGCTGTGTAAATCCAGTGCTTTTCTCCCCACCTTTTTCACGGCTTAAAGGACATTTTGCTTTGGGCTTTTCAAGCCTAATGCTAGATGGATGTTGGTTGTTGGCATGACATTTCTGGAAAAATCTAGTGCCCTATGTAATTCCATACCTATACTCCATATCAAATAGAGATCAATGTGCCGATGGAATGTGCCTTGATGCTAATTTTATTAAGATCATTTTAATGCAAAACAAAGGCAAGATACCAGTATTCTTAATGCAGAGTACCAGATTTCAGCATCTTCATTATTTAGAATGTCTATGGACCCCACATTGGGCCCACAGATATTCTTTGAAATTCAACATGATGGATGGTTCCAGCCCAGCATGCTCTATGCTCTGCAGCCAGAAAAAAAGGCAAGTAGCCCTTCCCAAATGCATACCAATCTGCAATGATAGGCAATATGGGAGGCGGGGGTTAGTTTGCATTTCTAGTAAATGAGCATTCTGTGACTTGTCATGCTCATTACTGCAGCTACTTTGTAAGAGTACAACACCACCAAATGTGCTTTAAATAATCCCACTCCAGCAAGTCACAGAGTTATTCTTTAAAAAAAAAATCTGCACAGTAAAGAAATGATAATTCTTAGCATACTGTAAGAACTGTAATTGTCTAACAATTTTCCATCTCTCCGAAACAAAACAACACTTAAAAATAAACAATTAGGTTAGTGTGATACCACTATATAGGCACTAACAAAGAGGCACTAATCAATTCAAATGTCTCTGTGAAAAAGGTACTGCTATTATCAAGACCAACCTGGAGTAGGAAAACTGTAAAAGCCGTTGCATTCTGGATGCAGAAAGTGCACAGAAGCTCACAGAATGTAGAATAAGGATACACTTAGCAATGCTAAAATGGCACTACTTCCAGGGTTAATAATCTTTTAGCTGATGATTTGTATGCATTTATGAGCACTAGTGAATGACCTTCAAGAATACCTGTAAGACACTGAGAAGATGCATTAAAGAAACACGAGTCCTTTTTTCCAGCAATACAGCTTTTCCACATTACTGATATAGCAAATTAGGAAACAGAAGAGACTGATATCTCAATTCAAAAAGGTAGGACCAGCAGATGTATTTGAGGAGACTCAAGTATTGATGTCCCTTCAAGCAGTCATATATGGAATCCTGTCCTACTAAACCACCCACATCCTATCCTTTCTTTCCAATATGTTTGCTTAAGCACTGCAAGCAAAGAATTCTTTAAGTGAAATGCATCCAGACCAATATTTCTGCTGCTCTTTGAAATAAAATTGTCAACAGCAACAGAATTCCATTGACCAGATGAAAGCTCCAGGAATCCCAAAATACTGCACATACTTCAATGGCAGAAGCTGTTTCAATAAAAGATTATCACCCAATGAATTTTCCTGCTCCCAGCAGGCTCTGTAATGTGTGTCAGACATGAAAACATGGGTTGTTCCATTACCCTAGATACATTATTCAAAGCGGCAAAATGAAATGATACAGCCACCACTGTAGTGGAAATAATGCAAGAATGAATCCCTTACAAAGGAAATCTACTTCATCAGTGGTTTTACATAAACAGCTCTTGTTTATGAGGCCAGGTTTCATTTCAGGCAGGAGAAATGTTATCTTTTTGTGGACAAACTAAACTGAACTACTGTACAATGGGCCTACGTGACACAGCAATATTACAAAGTCAGTCCACAATTCTTGTTTATTCTTAATATACAAAACACTATCCAGTTCAGAGTTAATGAATGGCAAGGATGATGCTTATTCATTGAGGATGGCTTGGAGCAATAAGATTACTAAACCTCCATAATGCCATTGATGCTTCAATACAGTACTTGTTTTTCAGGACCTCATGAAAAAGGTTAAAAGAATAAGCCAAACTCAGTATCTGATTGTGTACATGGGAAATCGTAAACCTGGCAATATTTTAATTTAGGACTGCAATCTTATGCATGCTTACTTATTATTATTAAACCCCTAGAAAATGATCTTAATAGCATTAGATCCCAGAGAAAAGAAAAACTGAGAGTCGTTATAAAAACAAGCTATTTAATTATTTTGTAAACTTCATTGTAGATTCAACATAGCTCCAAAGTCCTTAAGTCTACTCAGGCAAAGCAAACAATTGTGGGCCATTATTATCCCCAAACCCACAGCAAAACCTGCAACTTGGCTTTTCGCTATCCAAGCATTTCATTGTTCCAAGAATGGAAAGCCATGTAAGAACAGGATTTAAGTATACATTTAAATAAGGGAAGCATGCAACAATATCTGCCCATAAATCTACTTTATCAACTGGTGATTTGCAAACCAAAGTTGTTTGTTTAGGGTTTTTTTAGGAGTGGGGGGGGGTTAACATAAAATTTCCAAGAACATGAAACAATTATTCATTTACAATGCTTCATCAAGTAGCAATGTATACAGAGGATGGGGGAGAGGGTCATTGTATGCCAGTATTCACATATATTTGTCTTTGCAGAAAGGGAACTCTTTTGGATAAGATTCTTGATATGATATTCCTGAGTCAGCTTATATAAAAGCAGATTATAGGGCAATTAGAACAATTCATCAAAATTTGACCAAGGTGCATTGAAAAGATAGCAACAATAGAAGAATCAATACATATAATTAATAACTGCATGCAGCATCCCATGCTGAACAAGTCTAACAAATGGGGAAAAGGGGAGAGAAATAAATGGGCTGTGCAGCAGAGATAAGACAAATATGCTTTGTTCTGCCTCCCAAGATTGCCTACTCACTGGAAGGATTATAGAGGATACGACCAATATATATGGACAGCACACATGAACATAAAACTGTATGGCACTAGAGGAGCTGTGTTTGAGAGCAAGGCTCTAGAAAGTAGCAGGAATTAATGACTTATGATAGGATGCCAAGCAAACAATAAATCTTTAAACATGATAGTAAGGAAATAGAAGCACTTCAGATGATTTAAAGAATAACACCCATGCATGGAAGAGAAAAATTGAACTACTTCATAAGGCAGGCCAAAAGATACTACATACATAGATACATACATACATACATACATGAATACATACATACATACATACATACATACAGTACATACATACAGATAACCTTTAAGTTAAATGACTGTAGATGGAAGCAATTTGTGCATGAATTGTGGATGACTAGAATATAACAGGGTGGAATATTTTTAGCTGGATTTTTTATCTATACCCGAAAACCTTGGCAATCCAGGTAAAAGGGAAGCATAATGAGAAGATGAAAGGAATTTAGGAATTAATGTGGCTACGAGAAAAAGATATGTCTCTAGGACAGGAATAAAGGATGCTTAAGAAGATTAATGCCATCTAAAAGGAAAATGGGGTGGGGGAAGGAGACATGGGGAGAATCCAGCAGGCATGTAGGGTAAATGCATGAACAATCAACAGGACAACCTAAAAGAAAAGTTACTTAGCTAAAAATCACAGGTATAAAATAACTATGTACAAACAAGAATTCTGTGCATTTCTATGAATTAGGCCTGGCATTCATTAACTGGACAGGAATGGATAATAGAGAAGGACTATTACAATCAGCAAACATGTTACAAAGACAGCAGCCAATATTACAAAAAAAAAGTAAAACAAAGGTCTATAAAAGATATAAAGGAATCTGGCAAGAGGTTATTCTTAGTGGTTTCTTCTATATGTGCCATAATGCAGAAAAATAAGGATAGCTTTGAGAATGAAAAGGGTTAAGACCACCAATGGTTAACAATGGAAAGGTTTATTGTTGACAAAGACCCAGATTTGGAGAAATAAGATTCATATCTTATTCATGTACATATGCATGAAACCGCAAATCAAATGAAGGGAATTTGTTAAAATGTGAGAAATGAGGTAGACAAGGGGTAGCATTTCACATCTAAAGTTAAAAAAAACAAATCTTCAGCTACTCATTTCCCTGAAAGCTCTTAAATGGGACCCTGAACTTCTGCCCCTTATTCTGGGTGAATGGAGACTGACTGTAATGGACATACATTCCACACATTCTCAGGAGCCCTGTCCGCTACAGTAAGATTGACGAGGTACACTCTAAAGCTCTGAGAGAAAATGAGTTAAAATCTCAGGGAAATCCTACGAAGTATATGAGGAAAGCCAGTTCCAGAGTGTCTAAAGCAGGAAAGAAGAGTTCCAGCAGAAGGCAATTTGTGCATGAATTGTGGACGACTAGACTATATGGAAAAGAAAGGGCTATGGGGTCAGTGAGCACAATATAGAGACAGACAGGCCACGTATATGGGATTGATACAATTCTTTCTGCCTTCGTTGCTTTCAAAAGCTTAGCAGCTGCATGAGACACAGAAATTCCATAGGTGCAACTCCCGCCCCCTTTCTTCCACAAGCACATGAAGAGGAATGAGGGGACCTGCCTAATGTGCGTCTCACATACACACTCACAAATGGGCAAGAAGAGAGGAAACAGGCACCAACTGCACTGAACACCAAGTCTCAGGACTAAGTTGCATGCTGAGAACAGAGGGCAGAGCAAATGCAGAGGTGGGGGGGAGAGAATGTGAATGGAACAGGGAGCTAGGTAAGTAGAGAAACAGTTCAACAATTGATTCTGAGCTTGATGACAAAAGCAGCCAGTAGTGAGAGTGAGTCACAACAGTGCAGTAAATGTGAATCAAACTGCAAGCTAAGGCTTTGGCTAAAGAGTCAGGGGCCTGCTGAGCAAAGTAGTCCGCATAAGCCAGCTCTGGAAACCGACAAGCTTGGAGAGATTCAACAAGAAGCTCCTGGCACTGGGTGACTTGTGAAGTACAGGTAGTAGTCAGAGTATCAGATTAGCAAAGGGAACTCCAAAGGGAACACTCTACACAACACACAGGCTCAGAGAAGCCTGAAGCTCACTGGCTGACCTTGGGCTTTACTGCTGCCCCTAACCCACCTAACAAGGTTGTAGTGAGGAAACAGAGGTCCGCAGGTGGAGAGAACTATAAATAAGACATGGAAGAGGGAGGTGATGGAGAAAATAAAAAAAAGAGAGAGATCGCTGCGCGAAGGAGCCTCCTCCTCCCGTCTCACCTGGGAGGTTTGACCGCGGCGCTCTCTCGCTTGTCCAGGACGCCGGGCACGCAGTTGGTGAGCTCGGTCCAGTCGGCGTGAAGCCCGCAGCTCCAGCCCGTGGAGAAGCGCGAGAAGAGCCAGGTCTCCCGGCGGTTGGGCCGGTAGCAGGTGCATTTCTTCTGCCCGGGCCGGCAGTCGCAGGGGACCTCGAGGCGCACGTTTTGCACCAGGTGGCGGCCGAAGGTGGTGCCGCCCGTCTTCTGGATGTGCAGGAAGACGATCACGTCGTCGCCCTTCATGTCGAAGGCCAGCTGGCGCTCCAACTCCCGCACGGGGAAGTAGTACTTCTTGACGTAGTGCGGGTCCGGAGTGGGGAAGAGGTCCAGCTCATCCTGGTACGAGCGGCCGCTCGGCGAGCCCAGACTCAGCCCCGGCCCCACATACTGGTACAGGATAAGCATGAAACACACCGACCCCGCCACGATCAGCAGGAACTTGCTGTTCCTTTCAACCATGGTCCTTCCAGCGCGCTTCATATGCCACCATCTCCCGGCAATGGGGAGGCGGCGGCGGCGGCTGCTCCTGGAGGGGTTGGCAGCGGCGCCGAAATACGCTCCTCTTGTCTCGGCTTTGCTTCACGCGCCAGTACCGACAACCAAACCGGCGCCTCCCTTTGCAAGAAGCGGGGATTCCCTGCCCCTCTCCTTTTTTCCCTCTTCTCCTTCAGTCAGATCGGCAAAAGGGGAGGCGAAGACGGGGGAGGGGGGCGCGTACAGCGCGGTTCCAAATAACCCCCTCCCCCGGTTCCGCCTCCCTCGCAGCCCCGTCCCGCCTCTGCCTACGGGACTTTGCTTCCCCTTTCACTCCAGCTCCAATCAAGCCAGGCGATCGGCTCACACGATCCGCAAGCGCTCAGTCTAGCGCTGCCTCGCTCGCCGCCGCCGCCGCCGCCGCCGCACGCTAGTTCGAGTCCTTCCTGCCTTGCTTCCTATTGCCAAGCCCCACCATGATCTGAGCCCAGCATGCACAGCGCCGTCTCCACTCACTTCTCTAAGCAGCTCCAAGCGCGCACTGGAGACTGGAGAGCAGTCACGGCGGCGGCGGCGGCGGCGGCAGCAAACACAGGCACGCTGCAAAGATAGCAGTTCTGGAGGCTCCGAAGTTGCAAGCGCCCGCCCGTAGAAATTTTGGGCGTGCGCGCGCTGCTGCTGCTGCTGCGGCTGCGATGTTTTGGGGACTTCTCCACTTCCTCTTTTACATAACCAAAGCCTACCAATGGGGAAGCGCAGTTACCGATCTTCACGTTCAAGAGCAATGATATCCCTTGAATTCAGAACTGGCGGTCTGATCTCGCATCTCCCCCTCCGCTCCAGATCCAGGAGAAAGGAAGGACCGCCTGTTCTTCAGTCGCGAAATCTATTTTGCTCGCTTTTTCTAATTAAAGGAAGACCCACCCCGGGATCCAGATTCTACAGTATTATCTTCTCGGGTTGTCCTCCTCCTCAAGAGATTTTGAACAATTGCACGATTCTTCAACAGGTGCTACTTTTCCCTGGCATTAAACTGCACGATGAATCAAAAGTGACCTGAAAGTCAATTACCGCAGTCATCTTTATCTGAAAATTTATATACCATTCTTTATTACAAACCCAGGAATTGGTTGACAATCCGATGCACAATAATGCAACACAAAACTTTTAGTTCCTAAAAAAAAACCCGCAACGTTTAGATAAGCAGTTTTACTTTAAAAGTTAGAATATTATCTTGAACAAGACAATTAATCAATGATTAAGGATTCTGAAAAGGTTTCTCTTGAAGGCTGTTTGGGAATGATCCATAAAGACACTTTCCTCTAATAATTACAATCAGCATTTTTATTTCTGTACTTATGAATGGCATGATTCAATCCAGAGATCTTTCACATACTTAACAAACGTCTTAAAAGGCTTGTTTTGCGTTTTGAAGATGTCATCAAAATGAGTGATCAAATGAGAAAATTCAGAGCTCCATTATCCTTTGGACAGAATCCCATCACATTCATTGAGTTTATTCTGTAATAAGAGATGCAGTTGATTGCTGAATCAGACCCATATTGAATGGTTTGAAGATTCAAACTAGAATGGCTAGTCCAAAATTATTTTGTGTGAGATGAAAAGGGAAACCTTTTTCAAACTGTGTGCAAAAGCTGTAAATTACCCTGAGGAGTATTCAGGATTTTCTTTTAGAGCAGCAGATTTTTCCCTGGAGGGCATAAATAAGGCTACTGTGGCATCCATCTTTCTTCTCCAGTAGCTTGCTGCCTTTTCAGCCATTATCACCTTAGACAACTGCCTCATTCCAACTAATAGTAGGGCCATTTTTGGCATTTATCACTAAAAAAAATAGGTTGTAATACTGCCTTCAGCTTAGTTAAAGAAGGCATATTTTCATTGCTTTAGGAATGTCTTTACTTTAAAGAAAGTGAAAGCAGAAAAAGAATGTTATGAGAAACAATTTTCCTCTCCCTTTGTCTCCCAAGTCTCTGCCTCATCCCATCAATCATGTAATCTTTTCATTGTGATGTCACAAAGAGTTGCTCTTCTGATGTCACAAAGGCAGGATTATGAGAATGAAAAATGGATAGGGAATGTAGCCGGAGCTGTGTTTTGCAAGATAAGTAGCCATATAACTTTAATAAATAAATAAATAATAAAAATGTAGAGCAACTAGAATCTCATAGTAAAATAAAATTTGAGGAACATGTATGGTACTTCTCTTAATATGCTACACATCATTGGGGGGAAGGAGTTTACATGCATGTGGCTGTCAGTGTATGGGTTTGTAGACTACTTTGTATAAAAACAGTCTTTGGTATTATTGTTGTTAAAGGCTGGAGAAGGAAGGTCTGTTTGGAGATTTCAACAACTTCCCTATTTATTTATTTTTTTACAAGCTTCCCTCTACAACAGGGTTGCTGCTATGTTTGGAATTAGTGTGCAGTCCTGCGGAAATGGATGAGATTCCCCAATAGTTTTGCATCCTGTAATGCCAATGGGAAGCCCTCCAAACTGTTATACAGAATGAATGGCATTTGACATCCTTCCCAGAGAAGGCCATCTTGGCTAGGAGTGCTGGGAATTTCAGGCAGCAGGTTTAGCAATGTTCTAAGAGGAAAAGATCCATGGATGCCAAACCATTTTTTATGCCTATTATTACCAACACTGGAGACAGCCAAGTGTTTTTAATGTTATTTTCCTATCGTGGTTTTATAGATGGCATCATCTGTAGCATTCTATCATATAAAAAGACTTGGTTTCAACACATTCTAGCAAGTCCATATCAGATATTGGAGGTGGGGGGTGGGGGTGGGGAGAGAATGCCACGCCTCATCCTCTTCATACATGAACTCCCCACAGTCTCCTATATGAGAGTCTCCTTGGCAAAAATAGGGATAAAGGTTCAATATAACAGCCAGGCAGAAAAGAGAGGCAGAAAATGTATGAAAGTTTACATGTCGGTCAAAAACTGTAATAAAAATTTAACTACTTATCTATCTACAAAAGTTTGGTCTCCCTCTCTCCTTCCTTCACCCTCCCCCTCTCCCTCTCTGGCTAAAAATTGCTTTCTGTTTATATAATGGCTTGAAGGAAAATACAATAACAATGTCAAACATAAATCCTTTCTATTAGTACATAGGCAACTGGTAGGTTTCCTATTCAGCTTTCCTAATCATTAAATATAAAACAGGATTGTATAACCTGAGACTCCAGGGCTACATGTACCCCCCATCCCACCCCAAGCCTTGGGTACACATCCCCAGTCCTATGTAAACTGTTGCTGGATCGTAGTGTTTAATATGATGGGAGAACACAATGTTAGTAAAATGAGATACAATCACATTAACTGAAATGAATGAAATTGACACTGATTTGTTGTAATTCCACATATTTCTTCAAAGGCCAAGTGACACTTTTGCCCTGGATAGGTGCTTGTGTAGAGGCATGGTGAATTATGCAACTCATCTCTTTTCAAATCAGCAAACATAAATCTTTCACAGTACCCAAATAATCACACGAAGAATGTCATATTTAATGTCATTTTCTTAAACAAATGCAGAGGGTTTTATTCCCATTTTGTGTGCCATATTTGAGAGCAATGATATCTTCATAATGGAAGAAGAAACAGTGGAGAAATTAAGCTTTATTTATGTTTGGAAGTTAATGTTTTGATTTGAGAAGTGCTGGCATTTATGCACTATTTTATGTAAGTGGTTGAAATAAATGTGAGACTATAAAGAGCCACAAAGGAGATTGTGGCATTGATGTTTTGCCTTTGGTTGTAAAAGTATATAACTGGTAGAATAACCCACTGAGTGTTAATTGTAAGAAAGTGTATTTACTATAGAATGAGTTTCCAACAAATAAGAAGCATGAAACCAATATGAAAATCATTTATTTGCAATATATTGATGACTAATCAAAAGGATGGAGAAACCAACAAGAACTGGTTAGTTATGTGGAATAAAAATGTATCAATACAATTGGTTTTAAGTCTTGTATTACTGCATTAAGGATTTTTGCAGTGTAAGGAAAAAGGCATTATAATAGCTAACTAATTTTATTGGTTAATTGATTATATATTCATAATCAATTTTATATCACTGCCCATCTCAAATACTTGATCTTAGGAAATGATGTTGTTTCCTCACAACTAGCACAATTGAATTCTACTGCAGTCCACTGTAGAAGGATCTGTGGCATCTATGATACAGTAAAAATACCATATTCCCAAAGTGAATGAACAAATCCAATGACATCAATGCAGAATGATGTTGCATTAAAGAGAGAGAGAGAGAGAGAAGGCCCACCTTGAAAATACAAAATGCTAGGAACGTCTCTGGGCGAATTCCTACATTTGTCATATTAGGGATATCTACTTTCATTTTTTTTCTGGATCTTATAATAGTTATACATTATCAACGTCTTTAGTATTCAGTATAAGGATCATATGCACATAAAGACAATTCTACGAATGTTCCATCTAAATGGGTCCAGTCCAGGGGTGGGATTCAAATTTTTTAACAACCAGTTCTGTGGGCATGGCTTAGTTGGTGGGCGTGGCTTGATGGTCATGTGACTGGGTGGACATGGCTTGGTGGTCATGTTATTGGCTGGGCAATATCATTCACATCGAGGCATGCATCTCCTCGCCTGGCCTTTCATGACTGTGGGGATGCTGCAACAGTCGTAAGTGTGAAAAATGGTCATAAGTCACTTTTTTCAGTGTCAACTTTGGTCACTCCACACAAGCAAAGTACCAGCAAAGGAGAGGAAAAAAACTCCAGTGATGTTCCTGAGACAGGAAGTCTAGTCCTGCCAAGAATGTAATAAGGGTTAACTGAGAGGCAGTTTCTGTAAGCAACACCAGAACATTTCCTTCCTGCCTTCCTTACAGGATTAGGCCAGTAATTTCTTCTAACAATCGGTTCTCCGAACTTAGAATGTTAACAGCCGGTTCTAGCAAATAGGTGCGAACTGGTAGAATCCCACCCCTGGCCCAGTCTATCTACTTAAACAGAAGTTTAGCTTGTCCTCTTCAAAAGTTAAATGGCACCCCAAAGTCTTTTCCAACAGTAGTCAGGAATCATTTGATATCAGAAGTTTTTGCTCATTCTTTTGGTCTCTTCACTTTTCCTAGGCCAGCTTCTTGATTTTAGGTTTTAAATCTGTGTTACATGTATTCTATCCTAAGGTGTTTCATCTACTAACATTAGTATTAATATTTGCCTTGTAATAAATATCAAAAATCATAACCTTCTTTGAATTCACTACAAGAATATCATCCTTGATATGTTCCAGTGTTAAAACTAAATAAGCTGCATGTTATTTTAGCAAGATTACTTGAGTAACTAATCTGAAGCAATGCTTTGATACTAATTTACTGTTAAACAGGATTATGCTAAATGTTAGGATCTGATCATTATATTCAGGGCAGTCTAAGGTCTAGGACTATGCATTGAAAAGATACACTGTTCACTTTTTTAACCCTCATTTGTAACAGAATTCGTTCTTTAATGAGATATTTAATGTTGTCCTAAAGTTCAAAGCAAAAAATAATGCTGAAGACTTGAACATTGTTATAAGATTCCTAAAAGCTACAGGAATGGGCAAAGATTAGAATAGATTGCTAAGATTTAGATAAGATGGAATTTTTCCTGGTGAGACCCCAAAAGTGTAAAAAGCTTTTTCAACAGAAAATTGGTTGTAGTGAGGAAAAAATAAAATTGGAGATAATAAATAGGAGAAGAATTTCTTCTTGGCCCCTCAGCATTCCTACATTCTTCTGCTTCATTTTTATGAGGATTTGATATGACCAAAGGGGTGCCAGTCCACTGAGTATCTCAAAGGATCCTTTGGACAAATAGCATAGCAGCCGTTCATAATAGCCTCATGAGCTCTCATCAATCCCAAAAGTCAGGCCCATTCATGAAACTAAATGTAATGGCTACTCCAAGGGCTACCCTCTGGCTATCTACCTGAATTCTTTTGGTCCACTTCTTGGTCTAACTCTATCTTCATAAGATATTCTATTCTATTCTACATATGCTGCTTTGTCTTTTGGTTTGTTTCCATTAGCTGGTTTGAGATGTATCTGTTATTATTTACATATCACAGTTACCTCTTCTCAATAGTTCCTCAATGTAGTTAGGTGTAAGTGTTAGACTACTATTTCCATTATAGGAAGATGTTTGGCGACTATTTCTTCCATTACAGCAGACAATACATTTGGACTTAGGTAGTAGTATTGGTATTATAAGGATAAAGTGGAAAGATATTGTGGGTCTGGAACATAGGAGATGAACAATTGAACATGATAATTGTGTTGAACTTGAATTCTGGAGCACAAGGCTTCACACAGTTCATCTTGGGAAACATTCATTTAAACTACCCAATAAGGTAAGGATAAATTTCTAGGAAACATGTAAGTGCTGCAAATCATTCAAGATGAAAGCTTTGTAGCTATTAGCAAGAAGCTGAGCCACATGTGAACTTAAACTTAATCTGGATGAAACCCATAGCTGGAGGATTTAAGTAGGTGGCTGGAAAAATGAATTATATTTGAATCTCCTTCTCAGTCTCTCAAATTCCTAACCACTCATCTGCATGATTATTACTAAATTTGTTGACAAATACTGTTTAATACATTTACCTTCTGATTCACTCTATACATTGATTTGATTCATCTGAAGCCATAGAAGGTATCAGTATGTTAAATTCACAGAGCTTTTGGTTTGATTTGGAAAGTTGTTGTCAAAATACATGGTATTCTGCTGACAATAATCAGCAAATGAAAGTTATAGCCGATGCATAGAAAAGGCAATAAATCTTCTAGATATGTTATTTTATTTAGGCTTGGAGCAGCTCTAAGGGTAGACTATAGGGATATGAGGAAAAAGTCTCAGACCAGCCTCACAGGATATTTATACTCCTAGAACAAAGCCATACAAGAGGAGAGACCTGAAAGTTGCAAATATAGTTCTTAGAGTAGGATTTGTTACACTTTTCAAAACTGTGGCACAAAACTATATATAAACGCGGTACACAGTGTGACAGTTCATTTTATAAAAGAAACATTGAAAACATATAGTATTCTTTCTTTGTCCTTACATTTTTGTACACTTCCTATATTTTTATTTAGTGTTTTATTGCTTTTAAAGAAATGGCAGAAATGGAAAAAACACAAAGATAAAAATGTATGCATTGTCAAAGAAAATTTAAAAACACATTGAAGGAGTGCTTTTAAGAATGGGGAAAAATGCAACAAAAAATAAAAAAGTATAATGTATCATTTTAGCTGTAAATAGTTACAAGTCTATATATAGTTATTTAATGCAATTATTATCCAAGCACATTTACATTTCTAAAAAAAAATTATACAAGATATTTTAACTTGTTATAGTTTGTATAAATGAGTCCCATATTTTATCTTACTTGTCCATACAAAGTCTACATCTGTAGGCATCCTGCTCTCAAGTGGCAAATGAATCCACAGAATAAATTGGGCCATACGTTTATCTTTCCAATGCTGCAATATCAGTCTTTTGGCTGTGGGAAGGGCAATTAATTTACATTGCACACTTATTATAAATCATAATAAGATATTTGAGTTTGCACTTGTTGGCATACTTAATTCATCTCTGAAGTATAAAATTAGTTAAATTGAGCCTATTTTTATATTTGGTATTGGTTCCACTATTTTAAGATATGCTGAAGGAAAGGATAGGTGTTTTGGTGCTTTTTCATCTAAAACTCATATTCTCTGTGAACTTTATTGAAAAAGTCTTTTAATTATGGTTCTTTTTGTTTTGGTTGATTCAGTATGAAGTCTGAGGCACGATGTGTCAACACTTCCTTTTCATTCATGATAAGATTCTTTTTTGCATACGTAAATATTTTCTTGGAACTTGGAATCAGTTAGTAGAACATCTTCAGGTTACAGACATAGTTCAGAGAAAATAGTTTAAGAAGGATTGCCTTGGAAACCTCCAATAATTAGTTCCATTTAAGTGTAATAAAATATAAATGAAATAAAAAACAGGTATCTTTTTTTGGCTATTGCTAACTATGTTTGGTTCCCCAGCATGCTTTTCCAAGGCCCCCAAAATACATGGATATTATGAACTGGATTGTAAGCAAAAGCAAAAATGATAAAAGCAGAAGCAAAAAGTGTTAAAAGAAAATTTTCCTTGGAGCATAATGATCCTTAAATCAAGTGTTACAATTTAAAAAGAAAGTTGGAGGAAAGAGAAAGCCACAGCATTGCCCCATAGATTTCACTAGTTTCTTGCAGATAATTTTAGCAGGAACCTGTAATCCTGACCAGGACCCAGCAATAAATGCGCAGCTGAGTTTATACAGCTACTCCCATTTCTAGGTTAGGACTCAACAGAAGTCTCACAGACGCTGTTCAGCAGGATACAGTTTACTGCATACAGTAGAAATAACACAAAACAGTTGATTGCCTGCTGCCCATGTAAACGTGCAAGTGCCTCTTCATAGCCATGGTGGTCCAATCTGTAGCCTTTTCTTCCTATTCTTCCTATAAATTAATAACCACTTTGCACAGCACTTGGTGGCCTTGGAATTGTGCAATTGCTGAGTGTTTCCCAGCGATTCTTTTCTTTTTGCTAATAGTGCTGAAAGTGAAGGAAATGAATGAGAGAGGATAAAAGGAACAGAGAGTACTGTAAATGGATATGTAGTACTGTAATGCGGATACACACACAATGTCCAATGTTGCTTTTGAGCAACAACAGAATAGTTCTAGAGGGAAACAGTGGTTTACCCTGGCATGCTATAGTATCTCTTTCATAAAGAGTATGGCAAACCTCATTAAATATGTAGAAGTTCTCAACTGAAGTTATTTTAATATAGATCGATTAAAAAAAAGAAATTAAAAGGAACAATAGAAAACAGAGTAGAGAGCAGTTGCATAAGTAATGTATCTGATTAATATATGTTTCTTATGTGTGAAAAGTATCAGTTGTATACATTTCTGAACAAACACAGAATTAATTATGTTACTAATGACAAATAGCTCCAAATCAGGTTAATTTCATAGCATTGCACTGTCTTGCAAAGGCAGGCATTAAGTTACCAAGACCCTCAGAGATTTTATGTTTGCAATGTGTTTGTGTGTGTGCGCGCACGCACTGAATTGCAATGTTAGTATTTGACCATTGTAATTGCTTGTTACAATGCTTTTTAGATGTATTGTTGTAATTTTTCTTTCAACAACTAAGCAATGTAAAGTATTTTAGTATTTGACTGACCATCAATTGCTTTGATTAAGGAATTAAATGGAGAGTCTGCATGAAAGAAGTTGCAGAAGGGAAATCTACTTCTTTAGGGGGTTTTTTTTTTGGCTTGGTAGGTTGACCTGAAGAAACTCCTCCCTTCCTTTCATTAGGCAGAGCTTCGTGTCTGAGAAACAAGAGATCAACCTTTGAGTCTTACTCTTGGAATTCCAAAGTCTGTGTAGTGCTGGCTTGCAGAGCATGAGGGCAGCACTGTCAGCAATAATTTTGATATGTTTATAAACCAGCTGATGTTATAAAATTATGGGATTTTCCACACTCGTTGTATAGATGTGATTGTGTCAAGCGTTTAAAGATACCCTTTTATAAAGCATGAAATTATATCTTGAGTATTAAGAAACATGAAACAGGAACAACAACAAAACCGTCTTATTTACAATATTCAAATTGCTCCTAATTGATGTTTAATTAAATTAAATGAGTTCTTTGGGATGTCCACTTCAATAAGCAGGGACATGGAGAAAGAAATTGCCAATAGGAAAAGATTTATACTCTATCAGTTTTATTTGCTCTTTGGGGGTGTGTGACCTGTGATATAATCCAGTACCTCTAGATGGCACCAAGTTGGTGTAAACTATGAGACTCAATTGCAAGCTAGAAAGTGGGGATATTGTTATACAAAATGAGGCAATTCATACAAATCACCACTAGAAACCTTGTGATTTCCAGTTCAATGGCTGGAATGAAGTGTCTGCTGAAGTGCTGGAAGAAATATTTGGTATGTAAACAGGAAGATCCAATTTAAATGAAACTAAGCTCCAAGTGACCACAGCATTTGGACACATGCAATACATGCAATTTTCCTGGTAACAATATAGAAGTAGTTTGTCACTGCTTTATTTTGAATATTTGCCAATTTCTGAATTTAATATAGGGCTCTGGAATTTTCTGAAAGATTTCTCCTATTCAGCAATCAATCAGGTCTGACCACAATTAGGTTTTCCAGAATCAATAGGGTGGCTAGATGTTGCTACCTGATGTGCCAATTCGGTTTCTAGAATTGTGCATTTGTGTGGGGGGTGGGAGTAGGGATTTATGTACATGTCTAATACTATTGCAAAGAGTCATCATTCTGTAATTCTGCATTACCTGAACATCATATCCATCCTCTAGACTGTGTGGTAACCCCCTCTTTCAGCTACTACTGTTACTATTTTGTTCTTAACCTTAGCCAGATCCTTTATTGTCAGACCTTCTGGTTCAGGAATTCAGTTGTGGCTGCTTTCTCAAGGAATCAAGTCATGGCTAATCTTTATTGCAAGCAGATTAATGGCTAAGTAAGACAACTGAACAGCACTGATTGACAGAATCTCTCTCTCTCTCTCTCTCTCTCTCTTGATTCAAACTACTCTACCCCTTTTCTTGCGCAGCTCTCTAGCCAATTCAAATCTGGTTTTCCTGTTCTCAACTTCTCTCCTCCCCTTAGAAGGCTACAGTGTTTCTGCATTCTTTCCCACAATAATAGAAAATGCATTGTCTTCAGCTTCTCCTTTCCCACGGACCATCACTCTCTACAGTCTACACACCCTCATGAACTAGTCAGGTTTCCCCTTCTGGCCTTGTGTAACTAATTCTGTATTTACAAGCCCAAGTGCAACACCTTTGTCACATAAACTAATGTCTCCGGAGAAAGGGCAGAAAGATAACCACGAGAACCATCCCTGTTCACCTGGGTGCCTAACAGGCAACTCCTCCCAAACGGGAGCCACAGCTCCTGAGTTGTATTGGATCAGAACCACTATTTGCATGTAATACCTGTGGTTGCGGGTGTTGCATTTCTCTCCATTAGGTTTCTGGGTACAATTAAAATGCTAGTATTGACCTACAAATGGGTTGATATCTGGATTGTACAACAACTTATTTCAAAAGGGGTGGAACTTGATCAGTACCAAATTGTAAACTCAATTCAAGGGGATATACTGCATGTTCCCTTCTCCATGACTGATATGGGGAAGGCAGGAGGAGATAGGTGTCTTTTGGGAGGAGAGGGTGACAACATTCATCATGGAACAGCTTTTCACTGGTGATCCAGTTGGTACCTTTGAAAAGAGCTTGAAAAAAGACATTTAAGGTTTGGCATATGTTCATTAGTGCTCTATTTAGGTGTATTTATATGTATATATATGTGTGTCTGTGTTGCCTGTGTATTCATATTAACTTTAGATTTCTGTTTGACATTGGGTTTATATGGCTTTATAGATTTTGTTGTTATATTGATCTATTGTTAATTGTTATTGTGCCTGTTATTTTAAGTGTGTACCATCATAAGTCCTTTTGAAATAGGGCAGTTACAAATGTGGTAAACAAACGAAGGAACAAACAAACAAAAACATTCCCTCAGGATTTGCTATAGGATTAGCACAATATCACTCGTCCTTCAGACTTTCCTCCTTCAGAAGTTTGGATGTCATAGATAGCCACCTTGTGTGATTGGGGGACCTGGGAATTTGAAAAATCGTACCTGGAAGTGATGGTACAGGTGGGATGCAAGACATTTGTCATCATTTCCTAGGAGCAATCAGTTCAAAAGAGCCTTTCTTTTGAGATGAAATGCTCTTGTCTGACCCAGCAATGACAAGAAGCCAAAGTGTGCTCCATCTCAAACTTTCCCTTTTCCTCCACAGTGACTAGAGGGAATGGTGGGGCAGAAAGGAGTAAGGGACTGTCTAGCTGGTCACACCAAGAGCAGTAGGGAAAGATGAAATATGGGGTGGATTTTTTTAAGGGGGTAGGAAGTTGCAAATCATAGGCCACATGATTGCTTTGGACCACAATAGGAAAAGTCCCAAAGATCTGCTTGAATACTTTATGAAAACTACTTTGTTCATTGTATATTGAAAGGAATGATAATTACCAGTATGGTAAATAGATGTGGAATGCTTCTCCTTAATCAAAGAAGAGGCTTCTAGCCTCATATATCAGGAGAAAATGAAAGTTTTGTTCGACTACAATTGCTTGTATATAGGAAACTATTTATTTATTTATTTATTTATTTATTTATTTATTTATTTATTTATTTATTTATTTATTTGGTCTTGTATGCCACCCTATCTCCCTAGGGACTCAGGGTGGCTCACATCATAAAAAATACAAAAGTTAAAAGGAATTAAAAGATTATTAAACCCAATTCGACCAAATAAGTTATCTAAAACCCCGTAACATGACATTTAAAAACTAAGACCCCACCCCTCAGTCCAGGCTAGCTTGTTCAAATAACCAAGTCTTTAGGCCACGGCAGAAGGAGCGGAGGTCAGGAGCCAATCGTAGCTCCAGGGGAAGCTGGTTCCATAGAGTGGGCGCTCCCACAGAGAAGGCCCTACCCCTAGGGACCGCCAGCCGACATTGTTTGGCCGACAGTACCCCAAGGAGGCCCCGTCTGTGGGCGATGGGCATTCGATGCTGGCAGGAGACGTTCCTGCAAGTACCCTGGCCCTAAGCCATATAGGGCTTTATAGGTAAGTACCAGCACCTTGAATCTCATGCGGAGGGCAACCGGCAACCAATGCAACTCGCAAACTCATTTGAAAGTAGGACTTTCTCTGAAATTCTTGGACTATAACCCCTATCTTCTCTCTAATCAAATTGAGTATACTTTATTAGGTTCTTGCATCAAAATACAACCTGAGATACAAACAATAGAAATGAATGAACACGACAATACCTAAAATCAAGCCACAACACATAGGTCAAATGAAATCTTTATGATGTTCCAGGCTAGCATAAGGAAGATTGGGTTCAGTCATTAGAAAAGCATCAAGAGTAAAAATAAAAATCTAAACAAATTATAAAAAGCTAGAAAATATAAAATATGCATGAATTAAAAATTAAATACCAGTAAAGGAGAATATTTGTAGATCAGGGTTGACATGAGGAATCCTTGGTCCTCTCTGAGCTTCTTTATTTTCTTGCAGATGTTTCATTACTCAAACACCTTCAGTGCTGGTAAATAACCAAGCTCAGAGAACACCAAGGACCCCTGAAATTAAATGTATGTTTAGAAACGAGAATCTAAAAGAAAGAGAATATTAGAGGAATATAGAGGAGTATAAATGATTAATATATGGAAGATATATCAAGGTACAAAAGCACATAGAGAACTAGATGCTCATTAAATCTAGTATTTAGCACATATTAACATCTTATGAATTTTGAGCACTGCTTTCCAGAACCTGACAACATTGTATGTTATTGCAGGGTTGGTATTAGAAAGCAATAGGGTGGTATAAAATTGTCCTGTATTTATGTAATAGTAAATTTGTGTAGTAAGATGCAGGCAGATCAAATCTCACTGTGCACTGCACCTGCAAGATTCAGCAACCACTGAATTAAATGCTGATACCCTCTCAGATTTCTCTTGGCCATCACTCATCCCTCTTTAGCCAACACAGGTGCTAAGAAGCAGGGAAGATGCACACCCCTGGCCTGGAATCCTGCACCTATAAAAATAAATGCCTTGTGAGTAAACAGCCAGACCACAATCATGCAAACAAGCCTAGTAGTACTTCATTATTGGCAGCTGCTGAGCAAGAAAAGCTTCAGCTATGCATGCTTGACAAGGAAGAGAAAGCCCACTTTGGCATCTGGTTCTGTACTTTGTGTATTCTTATTTTGGACTCCTGTTATATTTCCAACCATGGCACATTCCTGACCAAGTCTCTGGGCTCCTTCCTTGGGACTTTTCAAGAAAACATGGAGTGTTTTGTGCAATGGCTGTATTCTATCAGTTCTGCCACGTTCGGCTGAACCGGTATTTCCGACTATCAGCTGGGTGACCATCAGCTGTGCCGCACGATTTAGATTAACTAGAAAGCAGGAAACCATCAGATTTCTTGCTTTCTAGCTAATCTAAATCACGCAGCACAACTGATTCCCCCCCTCACTTCAAAATGCTTCTTTTTCCAACGCTTCCTGTGGCCCACTAGGCCAAAAAAGAGGTGCAGGGGAAGTTGCGCCCCGCCCCCTGCAGCCTGTTTTTGCTCACAGGAGGCTTCCCTGACACCCACTAGGCCAAAAACAGGGCACGAGGGGTGCTGCAAAAGAAAAAAAGAAAGAGAAATAAAGAGGGAGGGATGGGAGAAAGAAAGGGAAGGGGGAACAAGAAAGAGAAAGTGTTAAGTTTGCATGAAGAGTCAGATGCAGAGTGCTTCAGTGAAGAGTTTATTAGTGACTACAGCTCATAACAGACCCGATTTGGCTGGTCTGTGGCTGCTACTTATAGCCAGCAGCCGCAGTTGCCAGCCAATCAGAGTGCAGGATTTTCCCGCACTTTTTAAACCAATCATTTCTGACATTTTGCAAGAACAGTTCAAACTAAACCAATGACATTCAAACCTGCATACATAACAGAAAGAAAAAAAGAAAAAGAAAGAAAGAGATGGAGGCTGGGAGGAAGGGAGGGAAAAAGAAGAGAAAGGACCACAAACCTTGCCACTAGATGCAGCTTCAGAGGATGCTTTGAAACAGCACAGCAATCCAGGGCTGGAATATACCTGGAGGTCATCTAGTCCAAACCCCCTGCTCCAGAAAGTGAGTTTCTGTCTTTTGACCACCCCAGTCACATGTCCACATAGCCACACCCACCAAACCACACCAACAGAACTAGTAGTAAACATTTGAATCCCACAACTGGTTTTGAGATTACAGATTGACTGATCTGGCTTAATGTCTTTCCAGCCTCCAGTAAGCTGTCATGCATACATGCATACTCTTTCTTCTGCTTCCCACTGTGCTTCTGCCACCTTTCCCACCCATCTGTTTCTCCTGCTAAGCTTTCCTGATGCCTTCACAAGCCTTGCTTCAAATGCACTGCTCCAACCACAATGTCAACACTGTCTTCATGCCTCCCCTTATTTCCCTGCCTTGCTACATTTTTAAACCAAACCCCTTTCACAATATTTTCTATCCCAGCACCTCTACAAGTCTTGTCTCCAAGTGCCCGCATTGTGTTTACATTTAGCTTGCCAGTTACATGGGCATTTATCTCCTTTGCTGAAGCCAGGACATGAAAACTATGATAGTACAGTGTTCTGCTGAATTCTTACTGCAAATAGTAGAATTTTACAACTATATAGGTACTATATAACATATTAGGGTCTATATCTGCCAATAAATAGTTTACGTAAAATTATTCAGGATGATCTGAGCTGAAGTAATCTTTGAATTTCAGAGTCACATCACAAGAAAACATGTCCTATCATGTCAATCTCTCCTGCTTTGTTTGGAAAGCTAGAGTATTATATACATTCCCTTTAAAATTCTGGAAGGGAGCATTGAAATGGCCTCTGGTAAATGTCCAGCAATATTTAGAATAAGTAAGAGTCATAGATAGTCTATGAGAGAATGTCTCTGGAGAACTCTCGAAGACCAATAAATCCTTGCAACATGACTGAGGTCATTCTGAATTTCTGTATCATTAAGTCCACTGCTTAATGACCTTCTTAGCTTTTTCAATACAAGAATGCAACAGAAGTTCATGGGAAAGGCCACAGAACAGCAGTTTCCTTGTGATGCTTTCCTACTAAGTAGATCTATACCTATCAGACGTTATTTGAGGAAGCAGCTCAGTTGGAGGTGGAATCAAATTAGGGTTTAGCCAAGTGAATTTTACTGCTTGTCAGAGTTTAGCTACTGTTCTTAAAAATGTAGCCTTAAGACTCAATTCTAGGTGTCCAGAATAACCAATTTAAAAACCTGACTGCATTCATTTTAAAATATAAGGAGCTGAAGCTGAAAAAAATGGTCCACATAAAGGCTACGTAACTGGTTTTGCAGGGAATAGCAGTTGAAATAAAATTTTCTCTTTGTGTGTGACAAAGTCTTAAAATTGCTGCTGTAGTCATTTAAGTCAGAGGCAAAGTTAACTAGAGCTACCTTCTTTCAGAGGGTTGGAAAATGATTCCTGGATACTTAAAACACTTAACTTGTTTTACAACCCAATTGTCTATTACCACCTATGAAGTTCAGTGCTGTTGGAGAAGACTGTCACTTTGGGGTTTTCTTGTGATTTATAACCAGTTGCTTTTCTTTGCTGTGATAGGCAAGGGGCTTAAGAGCTCTCTTGAGACCAACTTGAATTAGAACCAACTTGATTAAATACTTTTAATCAGAGATTGAAGATTCTTGTACCTTAAATTAACTGTTGCAAGGGGAAAAGTCTGACACCCATTCGTCATATTGGGCTTGCTATGCATGGTCTGTGTTTATCAGACAGAGGAAGAATGTTCCTCTCTTATTCTTTTGTAATCAGAAGGGTTTCGTTTCTTTCTATTGTGCTTCTATTTTCCATCTATTTATTTATTTATAATAAACCCAACTCACACACAGGTGACTCGAGGCAGTTTACAACATTAAAAATCCACAACACAATCACCCCCCACACACACACACACAATGGCAGCAGGAACACAATCAAACCAACCACTTGATTGGTTCTATCTCTATTCATGGTCCCCAGGCCCACTGACACATATTCAAGGCCTTTTGGAAAAGCAGTAAGGTTAGGCAGGCAATCGTACCTTGGGGAATGATGTTCCATAGAGAAGAGGTGAGAAGGGAATGAAGCTCTATCAATGATCAAAGATGATAATTCTCCAAGAGTCAAAGAGCCCTAATCAGAGCCACTTCATCTTGCCAAGGATCAGTTTTAGGCTGTTGCTCCCCATCCATACCTCAACAGCCCCCAGGCACTGAGAAAGGATGTTTGCAGCATCACTTAATCCCTCATGAACAGATACATACAACTGGCAGGTGTCATCCTGATCTTATGCAGAAAGTGAGAGGTAGAGAGAACTCTATGCTTTCAGCATTCTCATTAGCAGCTTCCCCAGTTCAGCAGCTTCTCTTTGGGGTTTGGGTAGGGGGAATCAAGTTTTCTCATTTGGCAGGGACCTGCTTTATTTCTCCTCTTCATCCTCCTAAACCAGTCCCTTTTTCTTCAGGCAGGTAGTTTGCTGACCTATGTGAAATCCAATCAAAGGCTTGAAATTATGAAGACATTGCAAATGGAAATGTAGGCAGAGGCATCTTGACCACTAAAGCTTCCCAGTCTGTGCCTGTCAGGGTAGTCTTTCCAATGAATCAGAATTTCATCTTGGCAGGAATCCAGAATGTGTCTAGTTCAAAGTCTCTGCTCCTCCTCCTCCAACCCCCAAAATATGGCAAATGCCAAGAACAAGGGCACAAGAAATTGATGGGAGTGAGGAAAGGCAATGTGGAAAAACTGGATATAGCAAATGGAAAGTGTCAGGATTAATTTGTGTAAATATGGGAAATAGTATCTAGACAGGACTAAAAAAGGGCATAATGTTGTTCAAACCATACAAATGAAATGAAGTAATGAGGATCCTAAATTTTTGTAGAGGTCCTTGGCAAATCTAATTGTTTTTGGATGGTGTGCTGTGTGGCTTGCAGTTCTGGAAAAACCAGGATGCCTGCAAAATGGGAAAAGATCAAGAGGCATTTGGCAGCACATGTGAGTGTTGACTGAAAAATATGTGGAAGAGAAATTTTTGAGTAGAAAAATAAACTGAATTATTATAGGTGAACTCATCCATAGGCAAAAATGCAGTTTGCTCTTCTTATTGGAAACTGACATAGAATGGAAGTATTGTTACAGGTTATTCATTCTCCCCACAATCCATTTGATCATGGTTGATAAAAATGTTGTTTAAATTCCAACAGTTGAAAATAGATTGTGAATTTTGAGATAGTGTCTTCCCAGACCCTGATATTGTAAAATATTATGAATATAGGCATCAGTATTTATTCAAGAATGGAGGGAAAGTGACATTAGGTGATAAAATTAACCAGATCAGAGAAAAGGTATTTTCCAAAATTTAAATATTCTTTCACATACCTTTTTGTAACAGAGAGCTTGCGCCCATATTTTATGTTAACCTAGTCGCATGTGGCCTATGTTCACAAGATAGTTATGTTTAGTCTCAAGGTCCTCTTTATGCAAGTTCCAGTTTTCATAGTTACTGAGTGCATGGAATAGCAGGAATTGCAGTGATGTCTTCACAGTCCCAGTAAATGTGATACAGTAATATTTAAAATTTCTCATATCTGTGTGGGATGCATCAAATGGTACTCAGAGAAGCCAGGGTTCTACTTACTCATGCTTCTGTCCTGATCATTTATGAGGGAACAGTTGATTCAACAGGCAGAAATGTGTATTACAGTAGGAGTTCAACCACTGACAGTCTTTGTGGGAAGATTGTAGAAGAGAAAGATTCTTCTGGTTCTAGTATATATGGACAGCTTTCTCAAAGCCCATTCTTTTAGATCCAGGGGAGACAAGAGCAGCCTTTCTTGAACTGTGGGCCAGTAGTGGGATTCTACCAGTTTCCCTACCGGTTCGGTGATCACGCATTTTGCATGTGCGTGTGCATGCGCGTGTGCAGCTTTCCAAACACCAGCTGAGGCTCTGCTGCACCAATCAGCTAAGAGAATAAAGAACAGGGGCTGACCTGCGTTTTTTCTTCTTTCTCCTCTCAGCAGATCATCAGGGCTCTCAGCTGATCGTTGGCCGAACCAGTAGCTTTTCACCACTGCTGTGGGCTCAGCTTTAAAATTCTTTACTCAAGAAGGTTAAAAACTTCAGCTATTAAAATCAGCCATTTTTATTTCCTTGAAATTTTCACTAAGTTAACTTTACTGGTCTTATTCATTTTGTGCCACAATATACAACTGAACATTACCAGATATTGTTATTTTCTTAGATCACTTCCCTCAGTGCCATAGCATGGTATTATTGAAACTATATAGCCACTTGAGAACTCATGAGTACTGATGGTGAAGGTCCATGCTTCAACTAGAATTAGCAAAGGAGGCTCTCAGGGAGAGTAAGATATGCTAAAGAGCAAATAAAATGGCACAGTGTGTGCCTCACCCAAAGTTGAAAGGAGAATATTTAGAAAAATCCAGGAAAAAGCATTGCAGAGAAATGGTTGCACACATCTTATGGCAGCAAATGTTCCTAGCAGACGTAAATTGTAGCAACTCACTCACACACACAAAACCCTGAACAATGCTTGGTGGGCCTCCACTTCAGATTCTGTAGCCATACAAAAGCTTCAGTGGGAGAAATTTACAACTGTCCATTTGGTGGGATGCGAAGCACAATGTGCTTCTAAATGCGATGTTTACTTGTTTTTTCCTTTCCTTTGTAGAAAGTGAAAGGCATTCAGATGGAAAGCAGACATGTTGTCCTTTGTGCACTTCTGACAGAAGGACATGCCTGTGGAAGAAGAAAAATAAAATGGAAAGCGAAGGGGCAAAGGCATAATTTCTTGTTTTTGAAATGGAGACAATGATACGAAAAATGCTGAACATCCATTTCTAAAAAGAGGACAACACAAACCTTTGGAAGGATTTAACTTTTCTTGTAGCTCCTGCTTCAAACTTTGCTTTCCTATATGATGCATTGTGATGAATTCGTAATTCTCATTTGTGCAGTGCCTTATATTGAAACATGGCAAAAAGTAACAGAATCTAGCTTAGAAATACAGTTGGCATTTTGTAGTCATTTTCAAATACTTTTGGAATAGAAAGACAAGAAATCTGTCTTTCATAAAGATGCTATTCAGCTTGTCTTTTTGATGTTGGTTGGATTTGCCTATTACACCAAATAATGGTTTGTTTGAGTATAGTTTCTGAATAAACCATCATTGGATGACTTTTTAATATGCTAAACTCAAACTAAATAGACTCAATCATTGTCTTCCCAGAGTGTGTTCAGATGTATTAAAACATTCCTGGACTTCCATGATAACAATGGTGAACTGAAGATGGCTCTGCTTTCAGTTGAACTGACAATCATAGAAGAATGGGGAGCTGCAAATGGATGAGAACCTCAAAATTCCTCTCTGGATGAAGGGAAAGATCACAAGTGTTCTACACAGAGGTGCCTCTCAAGGAGATTGTAAAACATTGGTAACTGGCAGACAAGGAATAATGGATGGAAACTGATCAAGGAGAGATTCAACCGAGAAATAAGGAGAAACTTTCTGACAGTGAGAACAATCAACCAATGGAACAGCTTGCCTTTGGAAGTTGTGGAAGCTTCATCACTGGAGGCTTTCAAGAAGAGACTGGACTGCCATTTGTCAGAAATGGTGTAGGGCAGGGGTTTTCAAACTATGGCCAATGGGGTGTGTATGGCTCGCCGACACAATCTATCTGGCCCACACAGTGGTGGGATTAAGCCCTGTCCCTTGCCTCCCACCCACTCCCTGCGTGGCTGGCTTTTCCCATCACCCTCATCGCCCCTCCTACAGCTGTTGGCCTAATATATACCTTGAAGAATGCAGCATACTTCTGTGTATTTCTGCTCACCGTTGCTTGTAACGGTAAGGCTGAAGGGTGCAGTTTGGGGTGAGGGGAGGGCGAGCTGGCAGAGGGGTGATACTGGCAGCTGGAGGACTGATGCATGCAGGGAGAGAGGGGAGCATGTGGGAGATGGTGGAATCGAAATCCTTCCTGGGTGTTTCCAAAAGCTGCCCTATCTAAGTGGGAAGGGAGGGGAGCGTGCAGGAGATTGTGGCTTTGGAGCCCTTCCTGAGTGTTTCCAGAAACCACCCTGCCTAAGCAATGGCTTGCCCTCATCTCAGAGAGAGAGAGAGAGAGGGAGAGGGAGGAGAGAGAGAGAGAGAGAGGAGGGAGGGAGGAGAGAGAGAGAGAGAGAGAGAGAGAGACTTGTTGACTGTAAGCTCCTTGGGGCTGAGAAGAATTGCTGCAAAAAGTGAGTTTCCTGAATTTTAAGAAGCCTGAAGCTGCTTTTCTAATGAAGTTAGGCAAGTGGCAAGACTGCTAAATTTGCCATGCCCACCCAGTCACATGCCCACATAGCCACACCCATCCAGCCGGTCTGCCCCCCCAACAATCTGAGGGATCGTGAATTGGCCCCCTGTTTAAAAAGTTAGAGGACCCCTGGTGTAGGATCTCCTGCTTGGGTGGGGGGTTGGACTAGATGACCTACAAGGTCCATTCCAATTCTGTTAATCTGTAATTTGAGATAAGGTTTTAAAGATCTGGGAGCTGAGGGACAGTCAGCTGTGCCCAAGCTGTGGTTTGGAGCCTTCAAATGGGCAGTGAATTCACCCACTTCTTCTTTTAATTACCTTGGGATATTGCTTGTTGATTGCTTTTTGGATACTTCAAAACCTTCAGAATCAGAAATTTCCTCATGCCAGGTAATTTTACTTCAATCCACAGTGAAAGAAATTTCATGGAAATTTAAGAATTTAAATTTTTATTCTGAAATATAAAGCAGAAGGCTGATTGGAACATTGATTTCTGAAAATTATAAATGGACTAAGAGGGCAAATGAATTGGAAATAATACTTTGATTATGTATAATTAAAATCCTATTAAATATATATGCAAAGATTTCAAATCTAAATTTAATAAATCTTATGGGAAAACGTTGTGGATTAGAGAAAAATATGAAAAGAAACTTCGAAGGATGGACACTAGAGACAACTTGAAACAATAAAGATTTTAATTAAAGGAGAAGAGACCATCTACTGTAACACAGAAAGAGAAAAACATTTCAACTTTGGAAGAATTTGCAGATATTTGGGAACAATGCACTCAGAAATTTCTTAAGATTGTCTTCTACTATAAATTGTCGTCTTCTTTTAAACCCATTTTTATAGATTTAAAAGAAGATATAGAAGAGGATACAAGTGAGAATTTGACTGGCTTTGATTTGGATTTAAAAATGATGTTACACTGAATCTACAAATGAAACTGATTGGAGTCTTAATAGCTAAAAGTGACACACAAGTAATACATCAGAAGAGTGACTTGGACAACTTTCTTATCCTGGAGTTACAAAAAAGACGTAATATAGTCAGGAAGGACTTTCTGAGAAAAAACAAAAAGGAGATGAAAAGAAATCAGCAGTTGGGTCACTGTTTACCGGGAATAAAGATCAAGATTTTTAAAACCAAAAAGAACAAATATAAAGTTGGCTTATGTGATCAAAGCTAATAGGTATATTTTTCCTAGTAGCTCTTAATGGATATTTCTTCAGCAGGTCTAAAGGCAAGGCTTTAAATATTTGTTTGCAGATAGGATATGGAAAGAATTTTTTACATTTTCAGAAAAAATGATGTTATGGTGTTGAAAATAAAGGAAAGGATTACAAAGTGGGCTTATTTCATTAAGGTTAAAATATAGAATGAAATAAGATTAAAATTATTAATTTTAAAATTATTAAAATTAAAATAAGATTAAAAAGGGATTAAAGATAAAGATTCTTAATATGTTGTTTCCGGTAGGCTCTTACTGGATTAAAAAAAAAACTAAGTCTGAATGATGAGCCTTTAAAGCCTCATCATTCAGACTTTTGTTTTATAAATAAGAGACCTTTGTTTATAAATAAGAGATAAGATATGGGAAGAAGAGATTTTTAATTGTAATTTTGGAGTAAATGATAAGTTATTGTGCTAAAAGTAAGGAAAGGAGTATGTAACTGATCTATTTGATTAGAGTCAATATATATATGTTGTTATTTCTGGTAAGGAACTTTTGCTGATTAGAACTAAATGACAAAGCTTTATAATTTGTTTACAGATGAGATGGAAAGAAGACATCCTTTGCTGAAGTGTGAGAGAAGCGGGTAAGTTACTGAAATTGTTTCTACTTGCCTTGATGAAGGGAGAAGTGATTTCTTTATATTTGTATTTTATTTTTCTCAGCAGTTTTAATCGTTTATTTTTACTTTTTTTTAGTTTGTATTACCATAGTTTTTTTATCTTTGTATTTTTAAACTTTAATAAAATATATTATATAAAAAGATGTACTAAAAAATATTGGACTTCTTGCTTCAAAATAATATATGGGTCTCTCTGATTTATGGCACAGATGAACTATTAGTATGAGAGCCAAGAATGAGTGCTAGTGCGGGCATCAGAGATGACTTACACCTACATTCTACTATGGAATGATTCATTGTATTTGATCTTAATGCTGATTAAATATGGGCATTACAGTTGACAACTTTTTTGTGGTGGGGGGAGTGGGTTGATCATTGATCCAGTGCCAAACTGGCATGCATGCATAATGAACTTGTCTACAGTTCTGTACTTTATGCTTATGTTTTATGCTTTATATTTATGCTTATTCGAATCTTGATATTGGTATACATGCTGATTTGTTTTTCCTCTGTCCTCATTGTACTTCACAGAGCGAGCTCAAGGAGCATAATTCTTTCCTCTTAGGCATACTAATTCAGTGACAGTATTAAATGGGACTTTTGGCAAAATAAACTAGGTTCTGAAAAGAAAAACTCAGTAAAAATGTGAAGATGACATACTGTAAAGATACATTATTGATAAGCCTGATTATCTTGCTATCAGATAGGCCTCTACAAAAATATCAAAAGCAGTTTACATGATTAAATAGCAAAATTCTGCTTAAGACAGCTTGGGGTTTTAACAAGTAGATTAATAACTCATGTGATCTATCAGTTTGATAAGAATCCTGTAAATTAAAAAAGTTTTAAGATATGGTCTGCCCTTGAAGATGCCCCAAACTTTAGTTACTAACTAATGCTGTAGTAATAGGAGTAAATAGAACAGATTGTTAGGAACCTATTACTCTAATATCATTTTTACACTAACTTTACTAGCCCCCAAATTCCAATCCCAATTCAAAAGTTTGGGTATTAATCTAAAACACATCATTTTATGGCACCATTTGAAGGTAATTTTTGGAGGCCCTGCTCTGGACTCTCTTACATTGAGATACAGTGACCAGCTCCCTTGGAATGAGTTTTTCTCAAAAGTAGTTGACCCACTTACTTTCTGATCTTTCAGATGCCATACAAAGATTGGGTCTTTTTTTAAATAAATTAATTTGATTCTCTGTCTCTCTGTCTCTGTATATGTGTGTGTTTCATTCATTAGGAAGTGAATAATTTCCTTTTTTTGCCCTGATTGAGAAAATGAGGAAAAAAATAACGATGTGGGCAGCAATACCATTGAAAGCAATTGAATTGAATCAAATAGCTTTTATTGTCATTTTCCTGTATACATAATGGCACACATTACAATGAAATTCTGATGCACTGCTCTCAAAATAAAAAAATGCCAAAATGCCATGAAAACATCCCAAGGTTAATGATACTAATAACAATAATCTAATAACAGAAGCAGCATCCAAAGATGCCAAATTACACAAAGATGACACAAAGATACACCCTACATATACAACCCCCCCCTGCACATATGTATACAACTTGCTGCATTCATCCCCTCCCCACTGGGATTGGTGGAGCTGGGTAGACATGGTGTGCTGTGTAGGAGTGAGATCATTCTACAATACATAACTGTGTTTAAGAAAAAAAATTAAAACAACAATTCTTGACTGACATTCAATTTGATTCTCTCCAGCCTGATTCCCTCCAGATGAATTCAATTTTAATTTCCATAATCCCCAACCATAAGGTAACAAAGTACCCAACAGTGGCTTGCACAAGCATACCTTATTATGTTTGGCAGGGCAAAGAAAATGTTTTGACTAACCTAGACAGGTCAGAGCAAACCAATGAGCTCTCTAAATAAAAAGAGACCATTTGATTTGCAAACCTGAGCAGATCAGTGGCTATATAGGAAACAAGATATATTAAAATGGCACAGTCCCATAATTCAAGTTTCCAAAAAACCTAGACACATTGTCAAATTTTATTTATTAAGTTATACTTTTTAATTTTAAAACTAAATGTGTCAAATGTCAAATATATGCAGCTTGCATGCTTCCTCAATCAAAGTGAATCAGCAAAAAGGCTTTTTTCCCGAGGTTTTTTTCTTTGCCTACAGATGATTCTTTAAAGTTCTTTTTCATTCAGCCAGCATTGGAAATGATTCCACAAAGAGGATATCTTCAAACAGAGGGCTGTCCTTTGACAATTCTTTACATCAAGGACTGTCTTCGATAAAATGGTACACCTGTCATCCAGCTTTAACATTTCCTTAAGTAATATTTGCTCCACTTAGTGTCTGTCCTGGGATAAACTGAGCCTGTTATTCATTCATTCTTAGCTGTTTCCCAGTTTCAATAAACTGCTCAGAGATCAAACAACATCTATGAGCCCACAGCAATTTTGTTCAGGCTAGACAAGTTTCAGTTGCTGCTAAAAAAGAAATGCTTGGGAGGGCACCCTCCTTCTTGCAGAAATAAGCAGGTTACTGTAGTTATATCCAAGACATCACTACAAATTCTAAGGCTAGAGAACTATCACGTACACCAGGCCATCAGGATGTCAACTGTAGAGAAACCATGACATTTCCTTGGACGTAATAATGATTATCTCTGTAATCCCTTTGTGAAACAATTATCTAGTGTCAGCCTAAGACATTTAACTGCCGAAAGTGAAGCTTAAATGGCATTGTGCACACACTCAACATTTCAAACATGTCTACTCACACCAGTCAGGCACTTATTCCTGCTTATAGGTAACGTCTCTTCTACTGTTACCTGAAAAGGTTGCTCCACTTTACAGTGCCACTGTAAAGTAACCAGGTTCTGTTATTCAGGACAGTGAGAAGAGAAAAGGAGACAACAGGACTGCTGTCATCACAGTGTAGATACTTTTCTGTAACTGAGCCCTGGGAATTATGTATATAAAGCTGATTTGTTTCCAGACATACAGAACAAAAGTTCGCTTCTTCTATCAGTGAAACAGATATAGCAAATTCTCCATCACCATTTGGGAGTTTAGATCATGCATTTGACAAGTGCAATGTATCAGAGAAGATATTTAAGGAAACTGACGAAAAACTATTCTGCAGAAAGAGGTATTTATAAATATCACTTCAGAATCCATTAATGTAAAACACATGCTCGAACTAAGAATAAATCATTTACCCTGGACACTTGAGTAAATGTTTATCCTTCATTTTCTGCTTCATCTAAAAGCATCACAATTTGCTTGTACAACTAAGAGAAACAATGAAATGATTAGGAGCAGGCAAGCTTTTTGATTAATGAGCATCATCACATTATGTCATAGCATGAATTTCAATATTAAAAATTAATGAAAATGTAAAATTAAACATTTTGTAAGATCATCAACATCCTGTGACAACATAGAGATTTGCAAGACTTGGCGGTTTGTTTACTTCTTTAAAACCTGGTAATGGCTTCTTTTTAACTCTTGTCTGACTACTTCCATAGCATTCTGCAAAATTACATTAAATATATCGGATGCTGCAACTGGAATTTGGTCAAATTAAACTAAGAATTAAACATAACTGTAACATTAAAAATGATCTTTCCCAGTGTCATAAGCAAAATGAAGAAAAAGGAAGCCCATAAAATTATATCCAAGCATCTATAAGAAGACTATAGCATTCTTTCTCCCACATTACTATATGCTCAAACATAACTAGTCTTTTCCAATATCATGCCCTCCAGTTGTTTTTAATGTCATGCTCCGTAATATTTTTGAGAGTTAAAATTTGGTGAGGGTATATAGCAGAACTGGAGGCCCAAACCTGAAGCTGAAACACCCCCGACCTTACAGTTTACAGACCAAGAGATTTCTTGAATAATTTATACACACGCACACATACACACACACACATGACTTTATGGGTTGAGAGAAAAACTCAACCAGTTGGTTTTCATGCCTAAAGTGGATTAGAGCACACCCTTAATATTAGGTGAAACAACATCCATATCCTAAGTGGATCAATAGATTGCACCTGTGCAGAAATCCTGGAACTCCAAAAATACAAAACATCAATTCATTGCTGATTACGTGAAACAAAAATAATTTAATAATACAGGTTTTGTGCCTACCAGCAGGTCTATGAGTTGGCAAAAAAAAAAAGTTCCAGAAAAATCTGGATCTGAAATCTGAATGGAGAATTAAAGGCCAAAAGCAAAGCTAGCTAATATGTGTTATTTTTAATTTGTAAAAAATTGGCATTTAAAAAAAATCCAAGCTAAGAATAACTGGATATTTTGCAGAAGAAACTGATGGTGATGATATGGATCCATCAAAAACTTCTATAGGAGAAAAATACTATTGATCAAAGTTATTGTTACCGTTATTGATTTGGTGTATATCCGTCATGTATACTTTGGAAAACCATTGGAAATTGCATATCTGGTTGTTGATTTTTTTTGGCAGTTTGTTTTTCCTGCACACATGGATTTTCAACCTTCTTAGAGAAAATATTAAAAGATAAACATGAAGCATGGAAATAAAGGATGATGAAGTTACCTGGCTGCTCCATGAAATTGCTATAATAAATGATGCTGATTGCACAGTATTTTCTGGAAGCATTCCAAAAGGTGTGGGTTTTTTTTCTTCTTGCAATGATTTTTCCAGAAAATATAGGCACTATTAGGCAGACTTACTCATGACTGAAGCGATGCACCCACCAGGTCTAAGGTTTATATGCTCTCTAGTTTCTCTCATGGAACATTTGAATTGGTTAAGCTGTGACATTATTTCCTTCTGGTGGGATGTGAACTCGGGTTATCAATTTACAAGGGGAATAAGTGTTCTTTCTCAATATATTTTGGAAAATTTCTCATTAACTCAATGTAACATGGTAGCAAAGCTATTATCTCTCTGCTAGGCACTGCAGATGGATGGAGCATGTATAAAACAAGCTTATATAGATCAATAATATAAGGCATATAAGTTCAAATAAATAAATAAATAAATAAATAAATAAATAAATAAATAAATAAATAAATAAATAATAGTGGAGAGAGATTCAATAGTCTAGAGGGTCCTTAGAAGAAGGAGAAGGTAGTGGAAAGAGTGTTAGGCCAGATCCAAATAATCTATATGGGAACTTACTGATAAATGCTATATTAGTTATGTGCTTCCAGTATGCTGTATATTTATGGTAAGTGCATGCAAGATGTTTCAGCATCTTGTCCCACCAGGGAAAGTAATAAAATACAGTATGTAGTTTCCAACAAAGAAATAAGCATCTTTATTTTGAAATTATGGATTATGATGAGGAGTACATAGAGATATGTGATGGAATGTCTGACAGTCCCTGGAGAACTAGAGGTAGAAAAAGGGACGCCTCAGACAAAAGGAGGAGGGAAGAATAAGAAAGAGAGCAAATCCACTTTAATTATGCTAAGTATGAATTGAGTGAGAGAATTGCTTTGATCAGACTTCTTTCCAGAAACCTGAGTGGCTCCTGTTTCATGAATGGTTAGTCTTGCAGGGCTTGACATAATGTTTGGAACGGGGTGGTGGTAATTAGGAAGGGAATAACTCACCAGCAAAGTTTAGTGATTAGGTTTGCCCAACATAAATTTCTTTTTGTACAAAGCAACCAATGCAAGACAAATTAGCAAGAAAACATAGCGAGAAGACATAAAGATGTTCCAATCCAAAGATTATGTACTGTATATCTAAAAATAAACGTCTAGGCAAGTAGATGGCAACAATGCATTTGTGTTTTCTGTATGCCTGGGGCTACCTAGTGATTATTCAGATTTCTGCAGCCATAACAGAAACGTACCATAGCTCAGTCATAACATATGCAGGTAGTCCTCGACTTACAACCATTCATTTAGTGACTATTCAAAGTTATAACATCACTAAAAAAAGATTTACAGTATGACTATTTTTCACACTTATGGCCATTGTAACCTCCCCATGGTCACATAATCAAAAGTCAGACAATTGGAACTGACTCATATTTATGATTGCTGCAGTATCCCAGGTTCATGTGATCACCTTTTGTGACCTTTTGAGAAGGAAAATCAATGGGAAAACCAGATTCACTTAACAACCGTGTTACTAACTTAACAACTGCAATGATTCACTTAACAGCTATGGCAAGAAAGGTTGTAAAAAGCAGGGGAGAAATTCACTTAAAATGTCTCTCTTAGCAACATAAATTTGCAGCTCAATTGTAGTCGTAAGTTGAGGTTTACCTCTACTTGGCAAGAAAAATTCACTAGTTCAGTTCAGTTGTTGGAAATCCCATTAAAATAAATCTCAAATGAATAAGGAAATAATAACAACAACAATAGGATTGAATTTGGTGAGTGCTTGGAAGATTATCAGGAAATATCAGGTCTGAGGTTAGATTGCAAAGTTGGAAAAAAGAAAGAAGGAAAGAAGGGAAACATCTCAAGAGAAGGTAATAGCAAATCACTTTTTAACAGCTGTCAAAAAACTACATAAATAGACATTCTGTTTCAGCATGTTGTCAGCATCCAGTTTTTCTGGTTTTGTTGGGAGCATGAGATCTATAAATGAGTTTGATTAATAAATACCAAGGGACCAAGGAAAGTATCAAGAAATGTAGAGATAGCCATGCTGAAGGTTATCTGCAGGAACAGATAAGGAAGGAAAAATGACAATTTAATTCTGGGGAAGGAAAAGCATGAGGAAGAAATTCAAAATAACCCTGCGTTGACTCTGTTTAGTAGGGGATTAGAAACATATTCAGTTATATCCTACAAAAATGAAGTAGCATTCCTCTGATCGTTGCCTTTTCCTGACCTTGCCTACCTTCAAGGGTTGACAATAAGAGATTTCTCAGTTGTAGCAGCCTCTCCATGGGGGTATAACTGATGCAACTGTTTGAGAAGCAGAACAAATATTTTTCTGTGTCCAGGATTTGAACTGGTTGGTTTTAACTGTTTTATTTGTTGCCTTAAATCTTTTATGATGATTATACAGTTTAATGTTTTATTGTATTTTGTGTTATTTTGAATTATAATTATGCATCATTGTACTATTTGTCAGAATAACAATAAATTAAAATGTATTGATACAAGATAAATAAAATTAGTACTTCCTAATGATCTACAAATAAAGGACAAGAGCATTGAATGGCCTTAATTTTTCTTAGTTTCTATGATACTGGATTGATTAAAAGACAAACAGCTTCAATGGATTTATACATAATGCATCTTGCATGCTGGCTTGCCTTTGAGCTCATGGGGTCAGAAATAATTACATAAAAGCCTCTGTTGGGGATTGGATAAGAACAGTGCAACCAGTAAATTCTGGATTTTTCAGCAGCCTTCAGTAAAGTTTCGTATGGAGTACAGCATTTTTAGATGTTTGCTGCAATAGTGATTCTTACTCTTTTTGAAGGAATAAGTCCAAAAAACAATATAATCAGACTTAATTCTCCTTCTTGAGTTCCCTAGTCCCTCATGCTTCTAAATATCTACAATAACAGGAAAAAGTCCATAGACCTGAGTTAAAAGGTTCATTATGTGGAACACAGAGATTTAGAGGCAGTTTTGGAGTGGATGAAGGTGAAGAAAATGATGCCTAATCCAGGTAGAAAATGCAGGATGCTTTTTGTACAACTCAAGAAACTATCCAAGCACATTTTATAGAATATGCCAACTGATTAAATCATGGCTCACTTAACCACAATTTGGTGAAATTATGAAAGCAGAGTGGAATGGGTTTTCTCTGTCATTCAGAGACCAAATACATGACTTGGAGGATGAACACACACCTTAGATATGTAATGCTCTAATCTATTCTAAATGCATTGATGACCATCTGAGTTCCATAAACTGGTGTTTTATGCTATTACTATGTATATATTTTATACTGCTGTTCTTTGATGTACTTAGAAAGCCTGTTTTAAATAACAAATAATTTTAAAGAAATAAATGGCATCGGACGGAGTCTTGAGATCATTGCAGGTAGTGTAGCTCTGTTTATGGCCTCCCATGGACACTTGGCTGGACAGCGCAAGGAACAGGATGTTGAATTAGATAGCAAGGATCTAGTCCAGCAGAGTTCTTATTATGTTCCATAACAAAGGAGGCTAGAATATCTTTAGGGCTCTTGTAATCTAAACACTGGTTGCATCAAAGGTGAGATATCTGCAATTTGATAGTTCTCTCTAAGCTGCCTTGGAACAAAAGTTGCTCCCCCTAAGCCTTCCATCTGGCAGACAGAGTTCTTTCTTTTTCTCAGTAGCACAACACACACCAAACAGAATAATTTTCTTGTCTTTGAACAAAGCTTGAAAAGGGAGCCCAAACGTGTTTCTGAAAGCAGGAGAGCAAAAGATAATTGACTGCAGCAATTATTAGCTGTGAAAAGGGTTAGCAGTTAGAAGATCTGAATGGATTCCATTGATTAGCCCAGAGACAAAGATTGGAATGCAGCCTCAGTAAGTCAAAAGAAGGCCCCTAGTCCATAGTTTCAAAGTACTGAAGCAGGCAGGGAGAAGTGCTCAGGGCTCTTCATGCTGAAGACTCACAGGACATTTTTCAGAAAATGGAAAAGCTACATGGAGAAACTAGCATTTGAATGGCCTCTTTAAGGAAAGTAGCAAAAACTGCCTGGAATTAAATACCATAGATTCAATATGAATCAAGAAAGGAGGTAAGACATTCTGGTGAAATTCTACTTTAATTATTCTTCTGCACCACAGAATAACAGAGCACATTTGGAGAGATTATCTAAGCAGACAAAAATGGAAAACTGTGTCTCTTGATTGCATCCATTTTGTATCTTGAGTTCTATTTCCTGGGACTCTTGCCAATATTCCCTTCTCTTCTCTTTCTTCTGTTTAACAGATAAATCAACAACAACAAAACATCCATCTGAATTTGAAAGTCCATTACTACCACTACTTATTCTCAGTGGAGTGGAAAGCCTAAATGCATTGCCATTCTGCAGTCCACAGGATAGTGCCATTTGAGAAATCCTCTTTGCTGGCTTTAAAGCCCTTTGTGTGAACTCTGAAAGGAAGAAACCCACAGCAACACTCCAAGTGAATCATCTGTGAAAAGTGCCTTAAAGGAACCACAACAATGATCTCTTAATAAATTGAATGTTTTGTTCCATTAACTGATTGGATGAACAATATAAAATATACTTGGAAAAGAGAGTCTTATAGAATATGGAGAGCTTTCCTGGTCAATCATATAAACATTTTAATGGCTTGTTTAGACTTTGCAACTGCCAATAGCTAATAAAGCGTACATTAACTAGGACTTTTATAACTTATAAAAATAATAAAGTTATTCTGATACTCAGTGGGAAAGTTATATGCTTTTAAAGATTCTGCCAAACTCAAGATATCTATCAGGAACAAAATCAGCTTTGAGAAGTCAGAAATGCATGATCCCTATAATGATGTACGCTACAAATTGACTTCAGAGAACCTTTGGGAAGATGGACTTTATTTTGGCACCCTTTATTTTCATCTCCATCAAAGATCACCATCTCCTTTTGTTGATGCAAATGCACTTACTTTTCCTGCTTAAGATAGAGAAATTTATTTCTGACCTCTTGTCGGCATTTGGTTTTAGTTTAGTTAGTTTAGTTTTAGTACAGGAGACTGTGTAATTTAACTCTGTGCAAGGATCAAGGATTCTGTATCATGTGAAGCTCAGCTCATCATCATTGTTGATGATGTTGGTGTTAACATTCAAAATCCTTCATGGCACGGGTCCGGGGTACTTGCGGGAGCGCCTCCTCCCGACATCAAATACCAATCGCCCTGTGCAAGCACACAGGCTGGGACTCCTCGGGGTGCCATCCACACAACAATGTCGGCTGTTGGTGCCCCGGGGAAGGACCTATTCTGTAGTGGCTCCCGCCTTATGGAATCAATTACCCGTTGAGCTCTGGTTGGCTCCCGATCTCTCCTCTTTCCGACGCGATCTAAAAACCTGTTTGTTTCTACAGGCTGGGCTGGACTGACCTCCTGGGGAGGGTGGGATTTTAATTGGGTTTAATTATTTTTGGCTTGGCTTGTTTAGGTTTAATCTCTTTTTAAATTATTTATTGTTCTATGTTTTTTATTTGTGAGCCACCCCGAGTCCTTTGGAGAGGGGCGGCATACAAGTCAAATAAAATAAATAAATAAATAAATTTCTACAATGTAATTTTCCTCTCTTTTCTTTGGGAAAACAAATAGCAATATTGAATCCCAACCCACTAGCATATTCATTGTTTGCTTTAATTTCATTCTGGGATTCATGTTGTGTTGCTTCTCTGCCTTTACTTGGACAACTTGTTTTGCATATACTGTAAGTTGTCATCATGACTGCTTCTGTATAGAATATATTTAGTATTCTTCTATTAAGAGGCATTCTTTAATTCCTTTCCAACGATGTTTTATTCTTTTTTTTGTGCCACATCATTTTATTTTGGAATACACAGAATTGTCTTCTCTTGTTTAATGCCTTGTGCCTTTTGGCCTTGTTCACTATCCTTTTTTATTTATACTGTTCACACTATGTAAAGTCTCAGGATTTCTACCAAATTTATTGTGCTCTCTGACCACATATCTTTGCTATTTTGGAACACTATATTTGTCTTTCAGAAGGCAAATGAAAACATATTTTGAAAAATCATCTAAAGATATTTTTGCCATTTTTTCCACAGTTGATATTTTTAGGTTGCATTTGTTTTAATAGTGAGGACATTTGATTCAAATTGCAAGACTAAGCATACAAATAGAGTTAAATTGTTCTTTGTGTACTTTGAAATATATTCAATATTTCTGTGGCTATTTCTGTGGTTAGAGGCTTTGTAAATCATATATTTGTCTGGAAAATGATCCAGATTGTTTTAAAAAATATAAAGAGTTTTAATACCTTTATAGATATTTTTATAAATCAGTTTTGAATTGATTCTGCAACTATTTTTGTAGCAATACTGGATTTTCATTTACAAGATTCATTTGTTACAAATCCCTGGCTTGTGACTTTCTTTTGTTTTGTGCCAGTCTGACAGCTTAATGACTCATCCCTGTGGAATTAGCTTTTCTTCCTTTCTCTTTCTGGGCATTCAATTTTGTGGCAAATTGGTCCTGCTAGAGAAACAGTCTTTCTTTAAAAAAAAAGTATTTGAAAATATGAGTCTGAGTTTGAAATCCTTTTTCTGCTTTCCTTTCTGAAATCAAACTTCAGCATACAATACTACATCTTAAATCTGGAAGAAAGTTACAATTCCTTAGCTATCCTATGTATTTTTACATCTTGTTGATCTACCTAAGAAGAAGCTCATACATATTGATAAATCATACAACTCATGGTTAGTTATCATATATCTTCTCTAATTTGCATCTCTTGCAGACCTACTAGCATGCCCCTAAAACTTCTTTTCTTTAAAAAATAATTCATTTTAATAATTTTTATAGTCTTAAATCTCTCTTGCAAGTGACTCTATAACCAAAGATGTATTTTATGTCACAGAATATACATGCATACATTAATAAAAAATAATACAGCTATTCACAGAATTTCTGAAAGCTGTTGCTTACAGTATTTTTTTAAAAAAAGATTAAAAATTACATTTTGATAACTTAAATACCTGATTTAAATGGATTCTAAATAAAAGTATGAAAGGATCACATGTAATATGGGACAAGGGGAATATCTTATCGGGGGAGGGGGGAGGGAGAGCGAAATTGTAGAAGTGATGATGGCCCTCTTGTTCAAATATCTAGAAGTAGGTTAACAAGGCTATCGCTCACCTATAAGGCACCTTTGTGCAAAACACTTTTTGTTTCCCCAAGCAAAAGAAGAAGACTCAACACAGCTCGTAATTGTGAGGCTGAGCATTCCGGAGCTAGAACAATAGAAGCACTAGAAAATGTTAGTGGTGCTGATATTTTCAGATTGTGCACTATGTACCATTTCTCTGAATTGATATATGGCATTCATTTTGGAAGAAATAAGATCTGATATAAGTGAGCACATCTGACTGGCGTTAGAAATGAAATATGTATTTTTAAAACTTGGCAAATAGACACGCCTGATCCATGGCATCTTTATACCTGCTTGTGGCAGCCTGCAAGATCAAAGGAGCTGAAAGGGGGAAATTCCTACAGAAACTCTGATCACATTGAGAAGGTTCAGTAAGGTAGTGCATGCAGGAGAGGACCATCCAGCGCATCCTCATCAAAAAGGCCATCAAAAAGAGGCATGTTGCTACTCCTGTCCAGCTCTCCAAAACATCCTACCCTTAAAAGACAGAGGAAGAGGAGCAAATAATTTTTTGTTAATATACACGAAGAAATCCTACTAGTTTGAAAACTAAGTGTGAAAATTATAATTACAACTTGGAAAGTTTTAGGCCTAGCAAGTTCAGATAAGATTAACTTTATGCAGCATGGCTGTATAAAACTATCAGGTTCTCAGCTTGCCACCATTTGAATCTTTATTGATCTGCTCCAAGCTTTTCTAGTTTTTGATACTGTAGGTTATTCCATTTCTGATTGCACACAAATAAATCCCCGGCTGCATGAACGCTATAACTCTGGTGTTAGAGATAAGGCAAACTCAGCTTTATTTACTCTTCCATGCCTTAAGCATTGCATATATAGCTTTTTTTTTCAGAGTCCTATACTATGGTCATTTTCCAACAATGACCTTTTATCACACATAAGGTCCGCTAGTGCTAGTTACTGTCATTATGTGGATGACACTGTCTTGTTTTCCACCATCTTTCTCAAAGAAGAGAGGAATTCATATTTAGAAATTAATTCTGTATCTTTCAGGCCTTTAGTGAAAGAAAGGTTCATGCATAATAGAGTTAGGACTGGAAGATGCAGATTAAATAAAATGTGTTAAGAGGTGTTATTAGTAGATAGCAGATGTGATCACTGGTGGGAAAATTCATTATTTGTGGGTTAATAATTGGCTCATCAGTTGTTTCATTTCAATTCTTTTGTGGAATCTATCAGGATCATGGATCTAGAACTGTAGAGTCATGTGACTATACGAAATGTTAAAATAAATAATAATATCCTGTACAACTGTTTATACAATGTCTTATGGTTCTGCTCAATATATTAAACATATTAAAGCTTATATTATTGTATTTCTATCCTTACTCAAACTACTCTTTGGTTTTTTTAAAATTTCCAAACTGTCTATGCACTGTGTATAAGCCAGTGTTTTTTGACTTAGCACCTTGAAGATATGTGGACTTCAATTCTTAGAATTCCTCAAACAGTATGCTGGGTGGGGAATTCTGGGAGTTGAAGGCCACACATCTTCAGGGTGCGAAGACTGAGAAGCACTGGTCTAAGTTATTTGGTTAAGTTATTATGCCTAGTGGACCTGCCTATGTAAGATCCATTTTAAATTCTTCACAGCATTGGCTTTTATAAAAACATCATGAATCATCATTTGTATAAAACCATCATGAATGAGACATGTGGGATGGCCATTTCAGAAATCGTATTTAAAACCATGTTGAAAATCTCCTGTTCTGAAAGGCTTGTGGTTCATTTTTATAAGTCATGACTCTGTTTTTGCTGGTCTCTGAATTTCTTTTATTGATCTCATTAATCTGACCTTTTGAATGTTACTTTCAGAGTTATTATATTATACTGCTGCATTTTAATTTTGAGACTTATTTGTTTATGATTGTGAATGGATGCATTTTGAAAAGTCAGCTTATAAAGTTTAAAAAAATAAATAATCTGTTTCGCTAGAGTGAATATGCTAAATTCTGTGTAACAGGCTTAAGTTAGGAATATACTAACAGAGTGCTTGTCATGATGATGGATAGATGCATTTGAGGGAAGGGATGTCCATTACAGTTTTTAATTTAAAAAAACACTGCTTTGCTCCAAGTAATGCATTTAAAATTGTACATAATTCAGCCCTAAAAACCATACACCATTTTTTAAAACAAATCCACAAGCCATAGATATTATTGAGAATCACCAACTATGGACATGATTGAAAAACGTTTATTGAAGTAAAAATTGAGTCCAACTAAGCTCCAATCTTCTCTTAAAACCATTCTTGAACAATGTGTTGGAGAGCAAGCCTAAATTCCAAACCTATCTCAGAAATGGATTTTCTGGACAGGGAAAGAGGATTGGACAAATTATTAATTTCAGGCTCCATTTCCTTTCCATAAGATAAGGATAACAGTGATGGTACAATTGTAACAAACAGACATATATAGGACAGTGGTAAAGAATGAGCATATAGCATTCAAGTCTAAGCTACATTCTACCAAAGTACAGGTAGTCCTCAACTTACAACAGTTCATTTATTCAAAGCTACAACAGCACTGCAAAAAGTGACTTATGTTTGTTTTTCACAATGGTTGTTTTAAAACCATTGCAACATCCTCATGGTCACATGATCAAATTTCAGATACTTGGCAACTGACTTATATTTATGACAGTTGCAGTGTCCCAGAGTCATGTGATCAATCCCCTTTTGCAACCCTTCTGGCAAGCAAAGTCTATCATCATCTTTTAATGATCCCATAATCCCTTGTGGGGTAAAGTCTGGGCAACTGAATGGAGCTGAGTGTTTACTGGCCGGATGCCCTTTCTTCCTGTCGCCAAAGCAGAGTTATATTCAGCAGATATATTCTCAAGGTGCCCAGAGAGAGAAATAGCTGCATCTACCAAGGATTGAACTCACAGTCTCCTCATTGTGAGGCAAGAGCTCCATTCTAGGCCTGCAGTGATTCACGTAACAACTGTGGCAAGAAAGGTCACAACATGGAGCAAAATTCACTTAACAACTGTCTCGCTTAGCAACATTCATTTTGGGCTCTATTGTGGTCGTACTTCGGGGACTACCTGCAATTGTGAAGATGAACTCTATAAAAAGTATAAGCATATTTAATGTGGCTTTCCAAGAGCATCCCTACTGTTCATTGCATGTGGTATACTATGAAAATATTTTGGATCATTGGAAGAAAATGTTAATCTCTTTGGTCTTGAAGTTAAAACTGGTTTAATATATTTCACTGGTGAAACAGAAACCAGAAGAGATTTGCACTGTTTCCCAGTCATTAAAATTCTCCATCTCCTGCTCTGGCTTAGTTTTTGTTCTACAGAGTAAAGCTATAGAATTGAGGGAGTGTCTCTGGTAATGGAATCAACCTTTCTTGCAAAATACTGCCTTTAAATCAACTTCCTGACCCCTCAGGTACATAATTTTTGAATACTGTTTGTGTACCTTTCCTTCTTTTCTTTCTTGTTAGAAAATTCCAGGAACAGTGTGTTTTGTTGGCATGATCCATCAAAGTCATTCGGTAGATGTAGAACATGCCTCATATCACAGGCCAAAGTAAAAATACCTTCATTCGCCCAGGTATCTGTACTATGCCCTTTTATTATTGCTTCCAGCCTTCTGGATTTGGTCTCTAAGGGCATTTAATATGAAGATTTTGTGTAAATCCAAAATTGGCCCAGGATCCTTCTGAACAGATGATGGTTCAGCTGTTTTCTGGTTCTATTCTATTTTAAATCAGGACAATGCTGATTTCTTCTTTCACAATACTGGAACTTTCAGACATTCCATTTTTTCATTGGCGGGAACATTTGCTTCTACACTAACTCCTTCTCAGCTCCTAGACTCAAGCAAGCCATTTTATCTTCAGGCTGTTGCTTGGAAATTTAAAACAAAACAAAATAACAAAACAAAACAAACAAACAAACAAAATCAGGAAACCTAACACATTGCATATCCATGGTAGTTGATCCTTTGGTGAAAAGAAAACAGAAACAGATAGAACACTTGTCAGTTTCTTCTCTTTCGCTACATTACTGTGTTTTCCATATGTAAATTGTCAAAATTGGCTGAATTTTAAATAGAATTTCTGGAGTCTGTCTGCATTGTTTAGTGTTTATCTCTCCCCTTCTTGGCCTGTATCACTAGCAACCATGCTTAGAGATACTGGAGAAAGTTAATGGTTAGAAAATTGCTGATACTGCACCAATGATACTTCAGATACTTTTATATGTAGCATAGCAATGGTGGCAATGTGGTGAGGATATTTTTATTTCTGTTTCTCCTTCCTTCCTTCCTTCCTTCCTTCCTTCCTTCCTTCCTTCCTTCCTTCCTTCCTTCCATATTTTCCTTGAATAGCTTCCCGCTACATCAATATATGTAGTTTAAATTATAATTATTTGCATGTCATATTAAGAAAATACATTTTAATTTTTCTAGAATATGAGAAGGCACATGGCACAAATCCATACATGTATTAGGCAATCGCAGTTATTGTTAAGTTTGCATGAAGAGACAGACGCAGAGTGCTTCAAGCTCTTTTGTTTATTAGTGACTACAGCTCAGAACGGACCCAACTGGCTTTGCTGCGGCTGCTACTTATAGCCGGCAGCCACAGCTGACAGCCAATCAGAGTGCAGGGTTTTCCCACACTTTCTAAACCAATCATTTCCAACACTTTACAAGAACTATTCAAAGTAAACCAATGATTTCAAACCTGCATACATAACAGTTATAATTAAAAAACACTCCATGAAATTACATGTTTATCAAGGCAGAATAAATGTTCTGGCTGGGGTATTTTAGTTTTTCATCATAAAAATCTCTCATCTTAATTTGTGCTGGAAAATGAAGTGCAGCTGCCATTTTAAGGAGTTTTAAAATATTATGTGGCATTACTTAAAATGGAGAGTCTGAAATATGAGGGATTTGGAAGCCTGAGCAAACGTCACCACCTTTAATTGTTTCCGTTTGTCTAATGTGTTATGAATCTTCATTCATTGTCCTTTCAGACACAGATCGGCCTTACACCTGCTCCCTTGCTGCTCTCTCAATAAGAGCTGTCTCAGCTTCACACCTGCCAACTTTGCTTTAACAGACTTAGCATCTTTTTAGCATATCGGCAGTTTTCTATAAAGTTAATTAAAAATAAGTGTGCATATTTTCAGCCCAGCACTATTTCTTTCTGACAATGCTATAATTTAGTACTTGGGAAATTTAAAATGTTATCTCTGTGTGTTGTGGATACCTTGGTTACATATGTACATAATCAGACACATATCCACTTCTCTGAATTTCATTCTGCTAGGTTTGTTTCCATTAAGATTCTTATCAGAGTGTATTGTTTATGCAGTTTTATTTTTAAAAAAAGGCATTACAAGGTATAAATGCTTTTTTTACTGCTTGACATTAATTTTAAAGACTGAGGTTATATTAAGGAAAACTCATAGAAAGCCAAATAATTAATCACCAAGTACAGTATTTTATCAGAGAATATTTAATAAATGATGGAGTCTGGAGACAGTAAAAATAGAATATAAAATTTAACATTTTTTTTCATTTGTGAGGTTATTCTTTTTTTATTTCTTCACATAAAACCTAGTTTTATCTAGGAAGAGATCAGGAAAAAATAATTCAGATGGCATTTTAATCAAAATTTATTTGTGTTTTGCCAGGAATTAGTCATAATCATGCTCAGGCATCATACTGTTGCTGTTTCCTTTGCAGAGAGCTAATATCATTGCTGGCTAAGTTAAGAAGGTTAGGTTAAAGCTAAGAACCAGGATCATGACAAATTGAATCAATAGTAAAACAATAATACGTGCATGTATATTAGATATCTGTCTTTCAAATTTGTGTTCAGCTGCAGAGTAGATTTCGAAATGTAATAACATTTTGAAACTCAGCCAGTACTGAAGAAAACTCATGCTTCAGAAACAGCTTTTGTCCACCAGTGATTTACAAAGACTTGGAATGAAATCCAAGTCTCAGCTGAAGTTAGCACAATGGTATGAAGTGGAAACCAGCATTTACTTTCTCTAAATCCTGAAAGTCCTGAAATGAAATGAAGGACAAGAGAATGCTTTTTTTCAATTCCATATGCAGAAATGAAATAGATATTTAGTTGAATCTTCTGTACTGGTGAAGTGAAGGTATAGCTAGCTTAGAAGGGATAAGACAGGTTAAAAACTGGCTTTCCCCAAATTTATTTATTTTATGTATTACCTGGACCAACCCATTTTACAACCATCATGAGTTGCAGCTGTGATGGGCAGGCTCCATTGTGGTTATAACTCAAGAACAACCTATAAAGAAATGTGCAGCTTCATGGTCACAGAAGTATAGTATGGGTTTTCTTGTATATCCATTTCTTATTAGTGCAGGTTATGGCAAACTGCTTTCAAAATAAAGAAACCTTAAAGGAAGTTTGTAGTCTAGGATATAATTTTCCAAGACAGAAGAGAACATGATTTCTTATTTCTGTGAAAATATTTACAGACCCTCACATCCTGTACATAAACTGTTTCAACTCCTACCCTTAAAATGACCATATAGAGCACTGCACACCAGAACAACTAGATACAAGGACAGGTTTTTCCTGAAAGCCATCACTCTGCTAAACAAATAATTCCGTCAACATTGTCCAACTATTAACAAAGTCTGCACTACTATTACTGTTAATCTCATCACTCCTTATCACCCATCCCCTCCCACTTGTGACTGTATGACTATAACTTTGTTGCTTGTATCGTTATGATTTATACTGGCTGTTTCCTAGTATGATTTGATTGCTTATTGTACCCTATGACTATTAAGTGTTTTACCTTATGATTCTTGACTCTTGATGAATGTATCTTTTTCTTTTATGTATACTGAGAGCATTTGCACCAAGACAAATTCCTTGTGTGTCCAATCACACTTGGCCAATAAATAAAGAATTCTATTCTATTCTATTAAGACTTTTTTAGATTGATTTTCTTAATGACCCATTGTGGTTCCAAGTAAAAAGTCATTGAGAGAAGTTTTAATATTGTTCTTAATTCAAGTTATGCAACAGTGTTTCTCCTTATCTAGAAACAGGCAACTCACAATCTCCCAGACCCATTTGTGTAGTCCCGCAAGATTATGTTCTTAAAGTTCAGCAGCAAATCACTAAATTTTCATGGCATCACTATTTGCCATTTTAAACAAAAGAGGTGAAGCTGAAGAGGCAGACATCAATAATTCTCAGACCAGACAGAACTTTAAACAGATGTCTCCAATTCAAACTGGGAATAGAAAAGCCCATAATTTAAGTTCTGCAGCAGATTATCTCTATCATCTATCTGTCTGTCTGTCCATCCATCCATCCATGTATGCATCTATCCATCTACTGTCTTAATTTTTGTGTTCTGCATTCTGTAATACAGTAGTCAAAGACATCTTCCCTCTCTTTCTCTTCAGTCTTGTTTGCGAAACTTCTGCTATATACAAGTTCTTAAATATGGACTTGAAAGTGTAGAATAACAAGGTTTATTATCCAGCAAAATACATTTTAGTACACATTTTTTCTTCAAAAAGACTATCCAAGCCCCCAAAACAAAATAATCCAGCATCCTTGGCAATAACACATGCTTGCCATGTTCCCAGTCTCTTAAAAAAGTAATAAAAGTACAGTTCCCCCCAACTAGAGAAGAAATGCCCATTATTGTTTCCCAGGGGAAGTAAATAGTCTGAAGCCAAGTGTCATAAACATCTTAATTCACATATCAAGAAATGCAATGACCTGGGTTAAGGTCATTCAAAACATTTGTATGGATGTGGTAGAAAAGAATACAACTTTTATTGAATTAAATGCTTAATCCCATCATTGTGTTACCATTTTTATTCCTTCATTAGGTGAGACTATATTGACATAGCTCAACCTTTAAAACAGAAAACCAAAGCATGGGGGCAGATACTGGCTTGTGTGTCAAGGAGATAATCTACATTATTACAAAGATAGATGAGGCTACTGGTATTTCAGGGACTGGAAGGGACTGACAATGATATATAGAGGAGCTTGCTGTAGCCATTCTGTGCCAAAATTATTTGCTACTAGAATTTCTAGTGACAGTTAAATACCCACTGGAAATCCTCCAGAGATAAAAGGGTCTCTTGTGAAGGGCCAGATATGTGACAGGCAAATAGCTCCATTTCTTGTGAAATACAGTTTCACACCAATCATTTTAATATAGTAGGTTGCAAGCATTGCACCTGGCAGCAAGGACCTCATCAGCAAAAAAAACAGCCATTTGGCTTAGGATAACTGCCTATTCTATAAATACGGAGGAAGGACACAGGTCCCTTTGCCTTACCCTAATTCAGAAAGCAGTACTGCTTTTTCTATCTGGGTTGGGACTTCTGTATCCTTTTGATTACTTGGTTCAAAGACAGTGCTGCAAACTAAGCTCAATCAGGCTGTGTTGGCCAGGAGGAAAATGTGTGCAACAGACTATAAGGAGCCATTTTCTATATTGCCAGAACCTTGTTCTTAGCCTGGAGGGAATAAATCCTACCAGAGACCCTTGAGACCTGTTCTCCCTTGTTCCAGAGTACAGGACATGAAATCATAGATAGAAGTTATAGGAAGGCAGATTCTGATTAAATGTTAGATAAACTTCAGTAAGATCAGCCTGACAGTGGAGCCAATTACCCAGAGAAGTGTAGGCAGCCATCTGTAGGGGATATTTTAATTTGGATTTCTGCACTGAACAGAGGGTTGGGCTTGATGGCCTGAATAGCCTGTGCCATGACTCTATGTTCATTTGATTTTAAACCTCTTAATCTCAGTTTTCAGATGAAAAGATTGCCAATAAAAACAAACAGTGCCTGCTCATGAACTAACAAGTTAGTTCTTACCTAAAGGGAATCAAAAGACCATTAATACAAAATGAAGGAGGGAAAATTGCTGAGCGCATTGGGTTGTGCTCCAAAAATTGTAAGCCGCCCTGAGTCTTCGGAGAAGGGCGGCATATAAATGTAATAAAAAAAAAATGGTGAGTCTAAATCCTGCAGTGCAAAGTTCTTTAAACTGAGATCTTTCGGAGTGGGGAGAAGCCAAACAATGCTGATCTTGTAGCAAAATGGCATAGCCGAAAACCTTAGCCAGAGTAGTGTTGGAAGAAATATCCTTCTAGGTTCAGTTCCAAGTGGGGAAAAAGACACTGGAAACATGGAGGCTGTTTGGAAGGTTTAATGGTGGACAGGAGGACCACATGGCCTGGAGCTCCAGAGTGAAAAGGAAGGATGATCACATGCTTCAAGGTGAAGGACGAGATCAAGAAAGGGCTGAGGTGCTGACAGTGCCTGGGTTTTATAACCTTTTTTGGGATTTGAATTGGAGCTTGTATTCTGATTGGTTGTCAGACTCCCATGGGGCCATGCAGGGGCAACTCTGTAGGCTGTCCTGAGTTCCAGGCTTGGCTGAGCCTTGCTGGATGATGATGCACTGAAAAGGGCTTTTGGAAATTGCTATAACTTTACCTGGAGATCTTTGTTATATAAAGTATTCTGGCCCAGGTCTTAATGGCCCACCCATTAACAAAGGTGGGGGTGAGCTTCTATTTCTGAGGTGAGTTTCTGCTTGTGAGTTTCTACTCTTTTTAAGGGAAATATTCTGCCTTTTTAATATTTCCCAGGATATTTCATTTTTCTAGGAGAGGGGTGGGTGCTAACTTCCTACAGTAGTCAACATTATGCAGAGAACACGTTTTAACAAGACTAATCCATTATGTTCTCTATTCTCTGCATAATGTTCTTTAAAAATAATTTGTTGAATATTATACATAGCTGAAAACTACAAAACTACATACTAGATATCTTGAAAGCTAATTCCTGCTTTAGTTGTGCAAATTTTATTAGCCTATTTTTAACAGACTGTAATTAGCAAACCAGGTTATCAGCTTATATTTTGTATCTCAATCTCTTGTGTACAACTATATGGCATCATTACTTGAAAAACATTGATTAAAGTAGCAACCTAGATTTTCAAATTCCCAGCATTGTGGAACTAAAACCAACAAAAGCAGGAGGTTTTTTTTTTCTTTTTGCTTAATCACTAAAGTTGCCTTGTTACATTTTCTCAAATCATTGTAACCCTACTGTAATGATTTACAATGACATGATTTTGGAACTACATTTACTATACTAAATTGATTGGCTCAGATTATCAGCACTTTTCTGTTTCTGTGCAATCTTTTCACAAACATCCTCCATCACTGACAACAGTGCAATCTGCTGTGTATGCAAGCAGACTACAATAGGGGAGGCCTTCCTTTGACTGTGGAAAGAATGACCGAGCACAAGAAAAGTTATAGGGCGTGAGAAGGCAATGTGTCTTATTTTCACTGCAAAAGTAGTTTTGGATGGTGGGGATTATACAAATCCTGGTAAATTACTCCATGTCTGATAAAAGTCAATTGGACATTTAAAAAAGTAGGCTAATAAGTTAAGCAAATTGCCGTACAGACAATAAGCAACCAAGCAGGGACTGACTGGACTCCTGCAGTCACATGTCCTGACTTCTGATTAGTGTTTAGCTAAACTGATTTGTGCAGGTTGGTTAGAATTGTTTTCTGATTGGTTTTTTCTTTGTGTCTGATCTTTATTTGTTGTTTTGGTGGTTTTGGTTCCTGATTGGCCCTTTGTTTGTTGAAGGCTTCCAATTGGTCATTTTTGGAATGTTGATTCCTGATTGGTTCTTGGTTCATTTCTTGGTTTTGGTTAATTAGTCTGAGCAGCTGATTTGGTCCTTGTGCAGGCAAGTTTCAGATTTGCCCATGTTTGGGAGCTGATTCCTGATTGATTCTGCTTTTGGGCAAGATGCTAATGTGGCACAGGGTAGGCAATTAGGTTTTCTTAACCTTCAGAGTTTCTTCTTTCTTGTTGAAATTGTTGAGATGTTTGTGGATCTCACTAACTTCTCTGTGCAGGTATAGATAATATTTTATGTTCCTGGACAGTGCTGTGTCAAGTACAATGCTACACAACAATACTCAATTCATTCAGTAGCATAGGCAGAATACAACTATTCTCTCTGATGAACTCAATATACTAGCAGTGCAAGAAGCATGGGTCTAAACAACATGTTATCAGACTTCCAGGCTTGAGTTGTTGTCACTCATCACTTACATTCAGATATACTGTAATTATCATCTTTGCAGATATCAGCAGTAAAAAGAATATAAAAAGCTGATAAAGACTCCATATCTCTAAGCGAAACAAAGGATGAATGGGAAAACAGTGACATGGGAAGAGATTTCATTTTTTGCTCTACTCAAATGATGTTTCTTCTGAAAATTTCAGAACTGATAATCAGAATAACGGATAATAAATAGTGTACCTCCCACCCCATGCTACAATTTGAGAACTGGAAAAATGCAATGTCTTCACAATAAATCTTCGTAATAAATTGTGTGGACATCCTGTAATAACTGAAAAATGTCTATTGCATAATAAAAGATGGTTCAGAAAAATTCTTAAGTAGGACAAATCACCATGTGAAAGAAAACATTTATTTCTATGCATAACTAATTCAGTGGGTTGAATCTGTTTGCTAGCACTGCAGGACTGCAAATAGGATACTTTTAATGTGTGGCTATTAATTGGATTTAGATAAGTAGATTTAAAGATGATCATTGGACTTTGTAAGGGAAATGCAGTAGGCAGTATCTTTGATCTTCTTCTAGTGAAAACAAAAATGTACTGCTTATTTTACCTTAATAGCAATTTTAGGATTGTTCTGTTTATAGGCCTGTACAGATTATTTAACATGGCAAATTGTTTCTTTGGTTCATCTAGCATGGACAAGTTCAGTTTGTTTTATTTTTCCCCTTGGATGTTTTTTTTTAGATTTGTGGTTACTAATCAATAATTTAATCAACTTTCCTTCCACCTAGCTATCATTTATGTACCAAGCATGCAATGAGACAGTTTTCAAGATCTAGACTAGTTATTTTCAGCTGAAAATGTATGCCAAAGTTCAAAGGCTTCTATATCCAGTTGACATTAAGGATATAAATATATCCTTCTCTTGAGGATATACTCATTATTACATGCTGGCAGTATTTGTGGTTTGTGTGATTACACTGAAACATGCATAAATCCAGTTGGACTAATTGGTCCAAAAGTCCTGGGTCATGTAGGATAGCAATAAGGTTTGGCTATTATTTGAGAGAAGGTGCTTAAGCTACAAAAATAAGAAATTTGTTGGATATTGTCCAAATATCTTCACCATTCCTTACCACATGAAAACTAATGGTGAGGTAGTATTTTTAAGAAGTGATTGAAAATGGAAGTAGTGTATATTGTCTCAATTAAGGAAAATTGAAGAGCATACATCTCCTATCCATTTTGCTTAAAAGAGGGGGAAAGTTTGTTGTTGGTATATATGAAATTCTACTGTGGGAGATCAGGAAGTCAGGACCTAAAGGAACATAGCATCTAAATCTTGCATCCAGAATTATTATAGTTATTTATGTGACTTTTCTTCCTTGAGATAAATTAATATGGACAGATAAGGCTTTCTTTTATTCAGGTCAAAGAGAAAACTACCTACTTTTAGTAGCAAGACTGCTCATGGATGTCCTAGAGTTTCTCCTGGAAAGAGTACACATATCCCAAAGAATCATTCCCAAATATAAATGAATTTACTTAGTTAGATTCTGCCTTGATTTTGCTTCCTTAGACCTCTGTCCTCTGTTATTATTGCCATGTCTTTATCCTGTAAGGAACAAAGAAATCTAAGGGTGGACTAGAATATGGAAAATTTTCCAGCACACTGAATTCTCTTTGGAAACAGCTGGGAGAAGTAATTACTTTATTGCCCTCTATCCAATCTGTTATGTATGCAGGTTTGAATGTCATTGGTTAAGTTTGAACTGTTCTTGTAAAATGTCAGAAATAATTGGTTTAAAAAGTGCTGGAAAACCCTGCACTCTGATTGGCTGGCAACTGCGGCTGCTGGCTATAAGTAGCAGCTGCAGCCCAGCCCAATCGGGTCTGTTATGAGCTGTAGTCACTAATAAACTCTTCACTGAAGCACTCCGCGTCTGACTCTTCATGCAAATCTAACACTGGCGACGAAGGTGGGATCCTTCCTGAAGAGAAGACAACGCAGAGAACAAGCTGAGAGAGATGGCTGCGCTGAACACCCCCCCAGCCCCGTTCGATCCGACGGCAGAAGACTGGGACTTGTATGCAGATCGTTTCCAAATGTATTTGGAGGGAAACGATCTCGCCGACATTTCCGACAAGCGGAAGAGGGCGGTCTTTCTCACCCACTGCGGTCTGGCCGTTTTCAAGATGGTGAAGGCATTGGCGGGAGCTGCAGACATGAAGGTAATGGACTGGCCCGACTTAGAAAAGTTATTAAGAGCCCATTACGCCACAAGTATCGTGCCTCATTAAGAGACATGAATTCTACCGTCGGGATCAAGGGGAAAGCGAAAACGTTAATGACTTCGTGGCAAGTTTAAGGGACATTGGGGGTGCATGTGAGTTTATCAACTTAGAAGAGGCCATGCATGATCGATTTGTTCTAGGCCTAAAAGACAAGGTTTTGCAGAGCAAATTATTAATGAAACCTAAGATCACGCTTAAGGAGGCCATAGAAGAAGCTTCTTCAGTGGAAGCTACCAAGTCCTCAGCAGCAGCCATGAAGAAAATTAACAAGGCCGCAAGCCATCCTGATGTGGAAAAATCCACAACAACCCATTGCGAGCAAATAGATTCTGATTCAGACTGTAGTGAGGTGGAGGAAGGAATTTATAGACTCAGAATGGAGAAGAAAAGGAAAGACCTTGGAAGAAAAGGCAAGACTTTTATTGCAGAGGTTGTGGGGGCACCCCCGACTGAATGCAAGTTTTTGATACCATCTGCCTCCGTTGTGAAAAAAGAGGTCACCTAGCAAGAGTCTGCAAATCATCCAGAACTCCACCAAGCAGAAAGAAGTTTCCTGATAAAGAATTCAAGCATAACAACTTCAGTGAGAAAATGGGGCACAACACAGAAGCAAATGGGAAGAATGAAACTCATCAAACAGTCACTATTGGTCATTCTTCACCCTTAAGAAGCAGAAAAGTACATGTGAAGGTACTTATTGAAGGAAGGCCTTGCCAAATGGAAGTGGACTCAGGTTCCTATTTATCTATGGTGTCATGGGGCACTATTCACAGGCTACTTCCCAACATTCAGAAGATGCATTTCCAGTAGTTGGAACAAGAGAATTCAACGTGAAGTTCAAAGGCCACACCAAACGTTGCCCCTGACCATCGTGGACAAAGACCGCCCAAGCTTGCTGGGACTTGAGTGGTTCAATCCACTAGGCATCGAGGTGACTGGCATCAATCACGTGAGCAACACTGAATGGGAGGAGGCCTTGAAGTCTGAGTTTCCAGAGGTCTTCAGCGACGGATTGGGCAAGTATATGGGGACCCCTATCACTTTCAACCTAGATCCCAAGGTGCCCCCAATTCGTTAAAGCCCAGAAGGGTCCCATTTGCCTTAAAGGAAAAATTGATGCACAATTAGATAAACTAATAGCTCAAGGAGTTTTAGAGCCCACTGACCACTCCAGATGGGAGACACCCATAGTCACACCAGTCAAGACTGATGGGTCAGTAAGAATCTGTGGAGACTATAAGGGGACATTGAACCATGCACTTCAGCAGAGTGCATATCCAGTTCCAGTGGTGCATCATTTATTACATTCACTTGGCAGGGGTACAGTCTTTGCCAAATTGGATCTGGCCCAGGCATATCAACAACTAACAGTTGATGATGCCACTGCAGAGGCCCAAACCATTGTGACTCATAGAGGTGCCTTCAAATGTAAAAGGTTACAGTTTGGAGTAAGCGTGGCACCAGGCATTTTCCAAAGCCTTATGGAAAGGATGCTCCAAGGACTGCCAGGGTAGTGCCTTACTTTGATGATGTGTTAATCTCTGCTGAAAATGACACTCAATTACAAGAGACTCAGAGAAGTCCTTACCAGATTCAAGAAAGCGGGTTAAAAGTCAAGGAAGAAAAATGCACTCTTAGAACTGACAAGGTTGAGTTCTTGGGCTATATGATTGACAAGCATGGCATCCACCTACAGATGCCAAGGTTCAAGCAATCAAAGAAGCCCCTAGACCAAAATGCAAAACAGATTTGCAAGCCTTCCTTGGACTCATTAACTTTTATCACATGTTCCTACCTCAGAAGGCAACCATTGCAGAACCATTACACAGATTACTTGACAAAAGTCTGTTTGGGTCTGGGGCAGGAAGGAACAATCAGCATTTAACAGTATTAAAAGACTAATCACGTCTGATGCTGTACTCATACAGTTCTCTGAGAATTTACCTGTTGTACTGACTTGTGATGCATCCCCTTTGGAGTGGGGGGTTTGAGCCACAGGCTTCCCAGCGGGAGGGAAGCCCCTATTGCATTTTACTCTCACCTTGACCAAAGCAGAGAGGAATTACAGCCAATTGGACAAGGAAGCATTGGCAATTGTTGCAGCTATCAAGAAATTTCATGAGTATTTATATGGGAGAACATTTACCATTGTCACAGATCACAAACCTTTGTTAGGCATTGTGGCAGGAGACAAACCTACACCCACTATCCTGTCACCAAGAATGCTGAGGTGGACTGAATTTCTTGCTGCTTATTCATACAAACTTATCCACAAGCCTGGCAAGGACATTGGACATGCTGATGCCTTGAGTCGTTGCCCACTTCCTTGTCACAAGGAGGACTTTGAACCTGAGGCACACACCTTTTTCCTAGAAACTGTTGCCAAGCTTCCAGTACACGCTGCTGAAATTGCCAGAGAGACTGCCAAAGACACTTTATTGGCTCCTATTATAGGCTGGATTAAGAAAGGTTGGCCTCTTCAAGATCTACCTCACCTTGCCCAACCTTTTAAGTCCAGGCAAACTGAATTATCTGTATTAAGAGGATGTATTTGGGTGGTTATTCCTGCAAAACTGCAAAGAGAGGTTTTGGAAATGTTACATGAGGGTCATCCTGGTATTGTAAGGATGAAGGGATTGGCCAGGAGTTATGTATGGTGGCCAGGTATTGACAAAATGGTTGAAAACTGGGTTGCATCTTGTCCCAACTGTCAGGTAGTCAGGCCTGCCCCACCTCTCGCCCCCAAACAGGAATGGGAATGTCCTAGGGGCCCATGGTCTAGGATTCACATTGATTTTGCTGGCCCTACCAGAGGGCACACCTTCCTTATTATAGTAGATGCATATTCCAAATGGCTAGAGGTAATCCCTATGGCATCCACCACAACTGATGCTGTCATCAAGCAGCTTAAAAGCTTTTGTAACCCACGGGTTACCTGATGTTCTTGTCTCTGACAATGGCCCTCAATTTACATCCAACCTTTTGAATCCTATTTAGCACAACAGGGTATCAGACATGCCCTGACTGCCCCTGGGCACCCTTCGCTAACGGCCGGGCTGAACGCATGGTATGTTTTACCAAGGAAAAGCTTCAGCAATTGGGTCCTGGGGACATCACTGAGAAAGTTGAAAAACTTCTTAGTGTTCAGCACATCACTCCTAACCCATCAACTAACTTATCCCCAGCAGAGTTGTTGATGGGTAGGAAACTTAGGTCTCCCCTTGACCGCCTTCATCCCTCTTACGCACCCAACGCACCACTTGATTCCACTAGCAAAGTTCGCACATTCAGTGTGGGTGATTCTGTTTATGCTAAGAACCTTATGGGTGAACCTCTGTGGATTCCTGCTGAAATAACTCAAATAACTTGCCCTCGTTCTTACAGGGTGCAAACAGAGGATGGTGTCCTCTGGAGCAGGCACATTGATCAGTTAAGATCCAGATTACCTCAGGAACATCGCAATTGTTCCTCTCTAGTTCCCATACCTAATGCCTTTTAGGGGAAGGGAGGAGCATGAGGATAATCAGCAAGCAAGAATCAACCCCATGTGTAACGAGCCATTACGACAGGAACCATCCCAAAACCTGTCACAATGCCAAAATCCATCCTTACAAGTGGAAGATTGCACATCACTACCTGACTTGGGTGCTGACATTGGGCTGGAGATGGGTTGGGAGGAGAGACCAGATTCTAACAATCAAACAGGGTCTTCTTTCACTGGAAGCCCTAGTAGGAAATGTCAACAGACACATTTCCTCTCACTGGGTGAGAACGTTAAAACTTCTGAACCACGAAGGTCTCAACGTACACGTAAGAGCCCCACCTATTTAAAAGAATACATTAGATAGGTTGGGGTCTGAGTATGGACTGAACCTAGTGGGGTGGGGTGTTATGTATGCAGGTTTGAATGTCATTGGTTAAGTTTGAACTGTTCTTGTAAAATGTCAGAAATAATTGGTTTAAAAAGTGCTGGAAAACCCTGCACTCTGATTGGCTGGCAACTGCGGCTGCTGGCTATAAGTAGCAGCTGCAGCCCAGCCCAATCGGGTCTGTTATGAGCTGTAGTCACTAATAAACTCTTCACTGAAGCACTCCGTGTCTGACTCTTCATGCAAATCTAACACAATCCTTACTCTAAAGTTATTGGATTGGAAAATGGATTGTAGGCAGAGCTGGGTCTCTTTTAAGATTCTTTTAGCCATTTTCCTACCAGTCTGAGATTTCAAACATTTAATGCTTAAAGATGGGCTACCTCACTGGGACCAATGGCAACAGAGTTCCATAGAGCTCTTAGGAAGTTAAAACCACCCCTCTCCTAGAAAAATGAAATATTTTAGGAAATATTAAAAGGGCAGAATATTTCCCCTAAAAGGGAGGCAGAAACTCAGCCCTCTCAACCTTTGTTAATGGGCCATTAAGGCCTGGTCCAGTCTATTCCTTATAACAAAGATCTACCTCCTTCAGGCACAGCCATTTAATTGCCCTTTATTGCATCACCCAGCAAACTTAGCACACAGACAACCTACAAAGCTAGCTATGACCTCTGAAACAACCAATCAGGATACTCTTCCTGTGCCCCAGGAAATTCAAAGCCCAGAGAGGGCATAAAACCCAGGGACTCTTAGCATCTCTTCCCTTTTTTTCGCCCAAGATCTCCAAGGCATGTGATCCTGTTCATCAATAAACCTTCTTTCCAAGCAACTTTGGAACTGATCCCAGAAGAATATTTCTTCCAAAAATCCTATGTTCATAAGAAGAATGTATAAGGGAACAGAATTGTTCTTTAAAAGTGAATAAACAGATAATTTCATCAATAAATTGAAACAGTTAGTTCTAGTATCATTGAGTAGATACTTTAATATTCAACTGTGAATGCAGAAAATTTTCTGAAAAAAAAATAATATCCCATAATTATATAAAGATTTCACAAGACAACCAAGTCTCTGTCCACCAATTACACTGAAAGGAGACTCCACTGTTTTGATTCTACAAATCTATACTTTTAGGGGTGGGTGGGTGTTAAACATTAAAACAGGATAATTGGTTACCAAATAGGAATCATCTGGAAATCCCTTTGTAAGTTTACATTTCCAACAATAAGCATATCAGTTTTGAATTAGGCATTGTAATCTCTGTAAAGGTGAAGCATCACTCACAGCCTAAAGTACTTCAAACTACTTATAAAATTGGTCTCTTATTTAAAGAAACAACCTGTCAGGGACAATTCAAAATCCAATGTCAGTGGTAGCAACTGTAAAATAGAAAGAAAGTTGGAATCATTATTTAGGTTGGATTCTGTAAAATTCTTTCATATTAGCTGCAAAAAACTGATCCTTATAAACTTCCCAGAAGATGGATAAATGATGGTGTTGATGAGTTGCCAGGTGTGTTTATAAATGTGGACACAAACATTTTATAAAGAATTCAAGCTTTCCTAGGTGGACAGTTCAGAAACTTTAATCATGCATCTTAATAAATCTAGTGATTTAGCATGTTTGTTCCACAATAAGGATAAATATCAGCAGAACATCCTCAAGCATTTCTCATAAATCATTGCAACAGAAAGCTCAATTATTCTTCAGAAAGAAATATATTTAGGCGGTGTAGGTGAAACAAGACTTGCCCTTCCCACAGACATTTAACAGTCTTCCCCGCTTCTTTTTGTTAAGTGCCATCTTCATAAATGGTCCCAGATTATACTTTCAGATAATGCTTTCTGGATAATTGTCCACTTGACAGTCTAGTTCCTAAATGACAAGCCATTGTGAAGAGCTTTAGATTTATGCTTTTCCTGGACTTGTCATATGATCCGGAGACAATGACTTGGAACCTTGCTCAGCAGTTTTATACAACTAGTTCTTTGATTTCAAATGATACTTCAAACACTAAGTATGAGTGCTATTCCATTTAGATCTATGTCAGAATTATTCTATTAGGGTAGAAAGATTGATCTGGCAAGAAGGTCCAGCTTATCTGTTGCCCTATGTGCAATGGATTTTCAGGTATAACTCAAGAAGTAAGAACTTCCTATGAGATAGTAAAAAGGTAATCAATGTAATCAGTGTTATGGACTCACCTTCACATGCAGTACAATGTGATCAGAGTGACATAGCAGAAGAATGAAGTGATAGAATGGCATGGAATTATGTGAGTGGCAAATGAAGTTATGTTTATAAAAACACAATCTAGAAAACTGAGAGAAACACTTGTCTTGGTTTTCTGTTGGCATAATACTTTTAATATACATTTTAAAATCCTTTAGGTCAATGGTGGCTAAACTTTTTGGGCTCCTGTGCCAAAAATTGTGTGCGCGCTTGCATGCTCGCACTCACATGCCAGCACCCAGAAGGCAATGCACGCCCCTCATGCCTCCTACACATGCGCATATAATCCCCTCTTCCGCCTTACCTGCACTGCACCTCACAGCTGATTTTCAGCTGGTTTAAGGCCTTTTTTGGCTTCCCAAAGGCTTGAGGAAGGCTTCTGCAGGCTTCTGCAGGCTTTGCAGGCCAAAAACTAGCATATTTTCTAGGTATTTTCAGAAAAACAGGAAGTGATGAAATGGGGCTAGTTTTCGGCCAGCAAAGCCTGCAGAAGCCTTCCTCAAGCCTTTGGGAGGCCAAAAAAGACCTCAAACCAGCTGAAAATCAACTGTGAGGCACATGCATGCCCAGTGAGGTAAGTTTGCCTGCAGCTTGCGTGCTGGCACAAATGGCTCTGCTTGCCACCTGTGGCACACATGCCATAGGTTCACCATCATGACTTTAGGTGATTCTGAGATTCCTTTCACAAAAGCCAAATTTCTTAGTACTTTGAGGCAAAAAACTTAGAATAACTGCATCAGAGGTGGTATTCAGCAGGTTCTGACCAGTTCTGGAGAACTGGTAGTGGAAATTTTGAGCAGTTCAGAGAACTGGCAAATACTACCTCTGACTGGTGATTTTGTAGTATCCTTCCCCTGCCACACCCACCAAGCCACGCCCACAGAACCGGTAGTAAAATTTTTAAATCCCACCACTGAAGCATATGGCAGTCCAGTCCCACCCTCAGTGACACAAAGTGATTGCATCTATTGTGCTGCACATTTTGACCAAATCTCTGTCGTAGTAATAAGGCTGAAGTCTCTGAAAATAAAATAGCCAATCTTGAGACAAGGCAAATAGAAGAACTGCAATAACTAGAGCTTAACTTTGGCTGAATTGTTTCTATTAGCAGTAAGGATTGCTTTAGCATAAATGGGACATTTTATAACACTTATAAATATTTCTCCTATTACAGTTATTATGATAAATATTTGTACACAGTCTATTTAAAAGAAAATGAGATACCTCTTTCTATTTACTTTATTTTCTCCTTTCATTCTTTCTACTTTTTATTCTTATTTCTCTTTTCTCAAAACAATACTCCTAATGGAAAAATAAATATTTTACCATTTAGGTTTTAATGGGGAAAAGGGTTTTATTAATTTAACATGGATATTGAAATGAGATAGGGAGAAAAATAGAAAAACCATCCAGCCCAAGCCGTAGGGGATGGTTTTTCATTTATCGTACCATGACTGCCTTTTCTGGGCACAATATATATTAACACTCCCAAAGAGAGCTATTATAACAAAATAATACATGCCCAATCATAAAAAGAAAAATATAGACAATTATGAAATTATAAAACATCATAGCCCCCTGGTTTTATTGATCTATTTCATATCCTAATTCACTTTCCTATAACAGCTTCAGCAAGTGTGCATGATATGTAAATTAAAGCAGTTTAAGGAAAAATATTTATGAATAGCTAGCTAGCTATGAAAATAGCATTCACCCCTCCTTTCCCTTCTTCTTTTTTTCTACTACCATCAAGATTTTCAGGTTAAGCAGAGTCTGATTAATTTTCCAGAGGGTGTTGGCAAAAACTGTGGAGATAATTTAGAGACTCAATGTGTAGATAACAAATCTACAAAATTCCAGCTGCAGCAACAAGATTGTGCTCTAAACCATTTCTTTCATTCTGTTCATGGCTTGATTGTATTCCCACTAGGCTGATTTAAAAGCCCCATTAGAAAGTTGATAGTGTTATGTATGCATCTGCTAATAAGAAGTCTGATGGCAAGCTGGGCAACTAAAGGATACCCAGATCTTATTAGAAGAAAATCCTCCGACTTAGTAGAAGAAAGTTCATTGCTGTGTAAAGCTATGGTGATTTAAAACACTTGTTTTTTTCAGAATATAATCAAGCTAAAGGACCAAGAGGAGGATGAGAAATTATTTTTTAAAAAATAAATCACAGGTAATACAATTTAGTAGAATTAATATACAATATGGATTCTAAACATGCTTCATGTAGTGATATATTGCTTCAGTCTTTGGGATGCTCATGGAAATTTTAATAATTTACATCTTTCGTATTAAATTCCAGGGATTGCAAGGACAGTGAAATGTTTTCTGTATATGGCCTAGAAGTCATCTCTGAATTCACCTTCTGGATATCTCAACCCAAAGATCTAGAAACTGTAAATATTTTTTTTGCAGTTATATTGAACATATGCAAATAAAAAAAGGTTATCTGATTCAAGGCTTCAGAGAATTATACACCTTCTAAGTCACAGATGGATCTTTGCTTGTATCCCACTACACACTAAATATAGATGACACTTTGTGGAGAAGTATATTGAAAAACAGAATTAAGTTTCATAAAGAGCCTGAATTTTAGTAGATAGTTATAATGTTCCTGACACAACTGCTCCCATAATTCAAGGTTTTAGTTTTAACATACAAAGTCCTTCATGACATGGGTCCTCAATATTTAAGGGAGCGACTCCTGCCGACATCGAGCGACTCCTGCTGCATCGAGCGACTCCTGCTGACATCGAGTTCCAACCGCCCTGTGCGAGCACATAGGCAAGGACTCCTTGGGGTCCCGTCGGCTGGCCAGTGCCGGCTGGTGGTCCCCCAACAATGAGCCTATTCTATCACGGCCCCGGACCTCTGGAACCAACTTCCCCTGGAGCTCTGTCTGGCCCCTGACCTCCGCACCTTCCGCCATGATCTGAAGACTTGGTTGTTTAACCAATCCGGGTTGTGATCTTTTTGGGGTGGGTTGGTTTTATTTGTTGTATTTTGTAATTGTATTGGGGCTTATCTAGTTTAATCTGTTTTTAATTATTTATTGTTGTTGTTTTTATTTGTGAGCCGCCCCGAGTCTTCGGAGATGGGGCGGCATAGAAGTCCCATAAATAAATAAATAAATAAATAATATTTACAACATGTCTCAAAATAGCAAGATCCAAGGTCATTACTGTTTGTGAATATTTAATTTAATTAATTTTCACCTGAGATATGCAAACTATGGAGAAGATTAGCTTGATTCATGAAAACTAAATCTGCCCAAATCTCTTGCTCCCCCATTCAACTACTCATCCCTTGCTATATACTCATCTATCCTGGAGCGCAGAATTCTTTTTTAAATTCTTTTAAGTCAAGATAGCTGAAATTTTCAAGGAAGAAGGAAAGTTTTGTTATTACTTTATGTGACAGCCCAGCAATGTGAACTCATGATTCACATATGTCACATGTCACTGTCAGATAGCAGTTATTTCCAGATTTCAAACCAGATGAGGTTGCCTCTTGTACCCAAAGGCAGCTGAAAGGAAAATCTCAGCCTTTTGATTTTACTATTAAAGCCTTCTGTACCCAAAATATTTTTAAACTGTGTATGTTCCTACAGATTATTCTAAAATTTGGAGGTGGTGCGGGGAGGCAATGTTTCGTCACTATAGCTAAACTTCTTGCTGTATGTCTATGTGATTGAAATTATTGCTTAGGGTTGTATATGCATTGTTTGGTGCACATCCAATGTATGGTTTAGAATTTGGAATGGCTGAATCATATTGTTTCATTCAAGGCAATAAATCCTTTAATTAAGATATAATAGCTAGCAGGTATATATGTCCTTTTTAAAGGGACAGGCACCTCCAAAAAGCCAAGATGATGGTTGCAACTGTGATTATGACTTCTGTCTTAATTTTTTTCAGTAACTCTCCCTCCTCCCTCCTTACAGATGCCTGATAGCAAATTTTTCATATTAGCAATTTGAGTCTCCTGCATGCTTCCATTTACTGGAACATTGACATCACTGGATAAAAAATCTATTAAAATGGCATTGATTGAGAGAATGTGATGTGAAGAAAAAGAGTGGGGGTTCAAATCAATAAAAATGTTAATAACAGCTGTCCTGAACAAATGCATTTAATGGCAAGATCATTGAGTTGGTAACTAGGGATTTCCCAGGTAATACGGTAAATGCAATTAATTGATAAAATTTAGATTATAATTATGAAGAAACTAACTCAGCTAGTGCACCAAAAGAATTTCAGTTTCTTAAAAAGCCATTTACAGAGTTCTAGTCTTGTTTATCTCAGGTAAAAGCAAACATCTGATCGCATTCTAGACAAACTATTTTTTTCAGGAGTACCAATTTAGCTATATTATTGATAAAGTTTTGTTTCATTTTTGTTGCATTCTAACCTTTACATCACAACAAAACATGATTAAATAAAACATTCAAATCAAACATATAATATGTATGTGCAGTGTGCAAATTGGAATGAACAAATTATTTCCAAAGTTAGCAATAATGGCAAGGTAATTCTGTTTTTCTTTCTACTCTAAGAGGTTAGATTCAAACTTGCCATCATTCACTAAACTAGAACTAAAATCTGTGATCTCAAATGTGATATAGCACACAGGTAGGTGCCATAATGATTCAAAAGCCATAGATTCAATCTAAGCTTTTAAAACCCCTTTTTTTCTTTTTGAAAGTGGGAATCCATGTTTGCTACTGGCTTAAACTTTGGTTCTTCAATGGTTCATTGGCCTATTAATTCTCCTTGATGATTTTAAATTAAATTAGACACTCTTTGTGTCAAGAAACTTAATTGGGATATTTTTTTTTTTGCAATAGCTGCAAAGTGTGGTATCGGGTTCTAAGTCTTAAGAGTCTTGGGATTCACTTTCTATGGACAATCTTTATTGAATTAAATCTTATATAATGTATAATGTTTCATGTTGTCTGAAATTCTGTTCAGGTAAATTTTCTCATGAAAAATAAGTGTTCTCTACTATGTATAAACACTTGCAGTAAAGAAGTCACAGTAGGAATTAAGGATGCTGTTGGCAGTAATCCATGAGTTAAATAGTGTGCAACATGTACCATGTTTTAAAGTACCTTAGAGGAACATTTGGGTGTAATTTATAATGACTAGATTTTCAAGAGGAAAAACTGGGACACATTAATTTGTATACTCTTCCATATTTATTAATCTTAATCCATAACATAAACAATTTCATAATTCCTGATGCACCTCTATATCACAAAAATAACAACTGACATGATCAGATTTTAAACTGTATTATGAACAGGATGTAGTAATTCTCTGCAAAGATTAAAATTGCGCAGGCAATGGTTTTCCATGTGGCACTCTATAGAAGTGAGTATTAATGTTTTAAAGAAGTAGGATAGAAAGAATTTTGGCACTTTTTAATTCTGATGTTGTAGAAATTGGTTTCTGGTGTACCCAGATAGCCAAGAAAGTGAACAAAACATTTTGAAGAATACACTTGTTTTGTATGTTATAAAATTCAGCACAACTGTGATTACTATGACATCAAGATAAACAATGATTTAAGAGTTGTTTACTTTGTTTGGGTCATAATGGGGAAAAAATCCATGCTACAGATCAATGATTTTGAAACAATGAGTAAATGTTTCTACCAATCACTCATCTGTTTTCTTTTTTTGCTGTTCTCTAATTTTGCCTGTTCATTATTTCTTTATGCTTGTCAGTTCATTAAATAACTCTGTAGAGAATGCTACAGGACCTTGTTTAGCCTGTATGAGGATGTATGCAATTCATTAAACATCCTTCCATCCCATTAGATAAGGAATACAATAGTCATGTGGACCTACTTTGGGAACTGAGTTGTTTATGGTGTTGGGTTTTTTTTCTCTTTAAGGACCTGCATCCCCTGAAACAGTCATCCCTTATGTTGAAAAACATCTCTTTCAGGGGCCTGTTTCATGGCAATGTCAATCCCACTGGCTTTTCTTTTCCCATGGCTTCTATTATGCTGTTGAATAGGGAGAACTGACTGTGCTGTAACAATCACCAGATTTCATCCAGTAGGTGAAATAAAACAAAATTTTTTGGTGGCTCAGGCTGTTAAATGCCTGCACTTAAGTTCCAGCTGCCTACAATTACTGTAGGCTCGAATCCCACTAAGCTCAAGGTTGACTCAGCCTTCCGTCCTCTCGGGGTAGGTAAATTGAGGACCCAAGATTGTTGGGGAAATACGCTGACTTTGTAAAAAATGCCGCTTAGTAATAAGCAGGCATATACAATGGAATGAAGGTTATTGCTGAGCACACTGGGTTGTATCCCAAAAAATTGTAAGCCACCCTGAGTCTTCGGAGAAGGGCGGCATATAAATGTAATTAAAAAAAATTGCTACAGGGACTAAGTAAGAGGTGAAGACCTGAAAAGAAGCTTAATTCAAGGTTGTACAAAAATTATGAGAACTTGTCATTCTGGAAAACTCTGAAATGTTCTGTTTTTCTCAGATAATGACAAACTTCCTTTGCACTACACCATTCCAGGAGTATAGTTTAGCATTATTCCAAAAGGAAATCCAATGAGCGCAAAGCAATTTGTGGGGTTTGGGACATAAAATTCTTGACAAAAGGGTTGGACCATTCCTGTCAAACTACTCTCTCTGATAAACTATAATTTAGAGCAGAGTGTGCTTTAAGAACTTGATGGGATTCTGTGACAGACTAAGGAAGTCATATTAAGAAGATGTGCTAAACCACATGAATAGGACCAATTTTATATTACAGGAGCTTTGCCCACTTTATCAGGGAGTAGAGAAATTTTTTAAAAAATTAATAAGTTCCAGCACCTGAAAACATTTGGAAACCCTTGACTTAGAAGACATTTAGCATCATTGGGAGGAAGATGGAACATTTCATTATTCCCAGAACATTCCATTCCTAAATTTAAATTATGAAGATTCCTCTTTAGCATCCTGTCCATTACAAGGATCACAAAAAGCTAGCAGGTTGCACTTGTGTTGAGAAATTGCTGACATTCCAAATTAAAACAAAACAAATTATTTCAATCAATAAGGTATAAATATTAAAAGCTTTGATAACAAAGCAGGGCAATCCTGTAAAAGGCCAATTACACTGCATTTTGGAAAAAGTGATCTACAGTCCACACTTCAGTTAAACAATTTTCAGATAGTGCCTCTTGGTTTAGCACCAAAGTTAGATTTGTGTTGCCACTCAAAAGCAAATCACCTTTTTTGTAACTTGAATTTTGCCCAGGGCTTCACATATTTCTCTATGCAGTTTAATAGACATTTCAGCTAGGAGAAGCTAAATTCCACTATTTTTACCTTCAGTCCTTCATAGGATTTAAAGGAACAAATTACTATTGATATCACTTTAATAGATGTTATAGTGGAGCATCAGTTGATTGAGATATAATCAGAGTTGCCCGTTTCACATTTTAGATCTCCTGCGGCAACAACTGTAGATGCATTACTAACCAGAGTATTTGTATGAGTGCAATAGAACTTTAGATCATGCAGAAATGCAGTTCATTAACTAAACACTATGATTGTGCATTACAGCAGGGTAAAGAAATAGTCTTCTGATGTTGCCCTTTCTTTTTCACGTTCCCTTCACAAACATATTTGCTATATTGCTGCATTGAAGAAGGCCAATGGTGATTGCCATTGAAAGTCATAGAAAAAACTGACTTGCAGTGATAGCAATGTGCTGTTGGATTGTCTGTTCTTACTTACCAAAATTTTTTCCCAAGTACTTTTTATTGACTGAACATTTGCATTTAGAAAACATTTTTTTTATTAGCAAGTTGCTTTGATGAACTGCACCGCAGCGGTTTTTTTCTGTTATGGACTACAATATAAAAACTGTATTATGAAAGAAAACAAATGATAGCATTTTACTCAGTTCAGTGTTTTCCTAGCAGTAGCAGCTAACTCTTAATATCATTTTGCCTAGAAGGGCATCCCAGATGGGCTCCTAGATGAGTTTCTTCATCTGATATTACTTTCTAAATTAACTATTTACTACAGTTCCAGTGGTAAATATCAAATTTCAGAGATAGTTGCTTGCCAGGAATAGTGAGTACAAGTGCAAATTACTCTTTCTACTAAATATGTCCATATAAATTCAAGCATACGTTTTCCATAGTTGATTCTACAAGGAGCTTCTCCTGATTATGCCTAAATGAGATGAATGGAAGTGTCAGAAGAACATGACCAATATAATTCCAATTCAGTCCAGTGGGAGTAGCATAGGAATTGTTCTTAGTGGTGTCTTTTAATAATGATTTTCTATGAACCAGTAATAAAAGGAAGAATATAATAAATATAGATATATTACTATATATATATTATTTAATTATAGAATCTGTGATGTTTCTTTCTTTGCTTCCATTCACATCTGATATGAGTACCTACAAATATATTTCCTAAATACACTTTCACTAGAAAGTCTGGAAGTTAATTCTTAGAAAGCAATTTTATGTAATGAAGTAGCTTTTAGGAATTACAGATACTTTATATATTTCTCACTGTGGCTCTACACTGTATTTCAGATCAAAACAAGCAAATACATGACTAATAAGCAATAGACCTCTCTAAGTATCAAGTTGTGAATTTATAACAGCATAGGTCTTCTCTTCCATTCCCATTTTCCACTTTATTAGGAGGTAATTTCTAATTCAACAAATGAAAGGAAACCATTATCAGTTGTCTTTCTACATAGTTAAGGCAGCAAATGGTGTCTTGTACAGGTCAAGGTATATAGGACTCAAAGGATCCTATATATAAGTCAAGGTACATAGCATCCAAAGTAACTTTTCTCCTAGGTAGTAAAAGCACAACAGCAATGATATAATTTTTTTCAATATGTACCATAAATTAAAATAGACTTGCAAATTTATGTAGATAAAAGAATCTACACCTTATTTCCCTACTACATCTTGAATGTAAGTACTTCTTTTTTCAGACTGGGATTGCTCTGAATGAAAGACAAATCATTTAAAATGTGGTTTGTCTCCAATTCTGATTTATTTATTTATTTAGTTTACAAGGCCACTTGTGTCACTTACGGACTCTGGGCAGCTTACAACAGTTTAAAAAGAGCAGTCCAAAAAAAAGGTTTACAATCAATATAGAAACATATAAAACAGAAACCAGTTAGAAAACAAAAATAACTATGGTCAGTGGACAAAGTCCATCCTTTCATCCAGCTCAACAAAACCAATGTAAAAGCTTCCCACCATGGCTGGACTCCAAGGCATGGTGGTAGAGCCATGTCTTCAGGGAATTTCTAAAGGCCGGCAGTTTGAGATCAATCTAGGTTTCCTGGAGATAATGTTCCAAAGGAGCAGGGTGTGGGGTGGGAGCTCACAACAGAAAAGGCTCTCATGTGAGATCCTGCCAGATGACACTCTTTCACAGGGGTGGGCTTCAAAAATTTTAGCAATGAGTTCTTTGCTTGGTTGCTGGATGGCCATGGCCATGGTGGGCATGGCCTAGTCGGCCTTCTGCACCACAGAGGTGTGTGTGTGTTTTTGTCCTCCACAGGCTCCCAAGGCTTTCTTCAAGCCTCCAGGAGGGCAAAAATAGCTCCTCCGGGCTCCAGAGGATCTCTGGAAGCTGGAAATGGGCTCATTTCCAGCTTCCTGAACTTCCAGAAGGCCCATTTTTCATCCTCCCTGAGCTTTCGCATGCACCCTGAACTTACCTGCATCCAAAATGAGCTGCGTGGGGACTCCTGGGAAGGGCAGGGTGGGGTGGGGGGTGGCCAGCCAAGAGTGGGATTTGGGGTTCTCCGAACTGTGCAGAATCTTAGCTAGAAGATCTCCCAAACTCCTGCGAATCCCCAGCAGCCCATCTCTGCTCTTTCATAGATGGAACCTGTATCTCTGAAGAAGCATATCAGGCAGATAACCCCATGTGTGTGTAATAATGGATAACTGAAGCCAAAACTACCTCATTTTGTTTCCTTTCCTTTTAGACTCCAAAGCATGTGGTTAGTAGAAGACCTTATTTCTTTGCAGTTCATGGACCATAACATTTTCAAATGGAAACAAATGAAGTCATTGATTTAGAGGAAATCTTAATATTTTCTAAGTGGTTGGATGTAAGAAAATAGTAATAAAAGCAAGACTTCTATTAATAGATTAATATATTATACAAGGGCATTCTTTAACTTTGGGAAGTTGGCTATATAACAGATTTGCAAGATTAAGTGGCATTTGTTTTCCTCTCTGTCATCACTTGAAACTTATTACAATCTAGTGCCAAATTTTAAATGAATTAAACAATTTATGGAAATATTAAAATGGCATTAATCTAACTAAAATGTTGCTGGTTGGTGGGTGGCATACAAGTTATAATAATAATACACTACTACTACTATTACTACTGTTGCTACTACTACAAGCAGAATTTGATGTGTATAAAGGCCAAAACCAACTTAAGAGTTGGAAGCTGTGCTTTCACATTGTTGTACATATAATCAGTCAGCAAAATATACTTGCTAAAATAAAGTCATGGAATAAAGCTGTATTATCTGTTCAGTTTGGGTTCAATAATTTCTTTCTTTATTCCTATTTCCAGAAATGACCATAGGTCAACCACTAATATAGGGTTTAATTTTAGCTAGGGCAAGTCTTATATACTCAGGTCTGAGATCTTATGAGAACCAGGTACCCAATGGTGGTAGGTAGGCAGTAAAATATTTCAAAAGTGCATGTATACTGACCTGAAAGTCTCTGTTGGAATGCGTTCTGTAGCTGTAAGTAGTGCTGTAAATTTGGGAGCTAATTCAGTAGCCCAAATGGACCTTCCGGGATTATCTAGTTTTCTAGGGCAAGAATTCTCAGCAGTAATACTGTTGCACTATCTTGATTGTCTGTGAACCCTTCCACTAGCCATTAAATGCAATGGTTCAAGAACAATAATGTGTATTCTTGACTGAATAAACACAGATCTTGCAGCTGGTTGATTTCCCTGCTGCTTGTTTTACTGAAACTTTCCAAAGAAACATTTCCAGTGAGTATGCAAAGTTCTCAACATACAGTATCCTGATAGGCCAAAGTAATCAAGCCACAAGATAACATGATCCTTATTCAGCCACTAATGGTAACAACACAATATACGACCATATTGATGATGAACAATCTAAAATTAAATATTGACAAGAAAATGTTGGTCAGTAGGAAACCAGGCCCTGAGACTGTGTTTCAGTGTCTTCTAGATAGGATTGTGCCTGAAAAAGCCAGTCCTCAGATTGTATTTGGCCCTCAGCACCCTCATCTTCAAGGAACTAATTTTTGTACAATTACAGTGTGGAATCAATAAGTTACAACCATTCTTGTCCAGCTGGAAGTGCAATACTTTTATCGCACCCAACCTATTAAAATGAATAGATTTTCATTTGTGCAAAAGAAAAAGAAAAAAAGATGAATGGATACTAACCAAGGAGAGAAGGAACCTGAAACTAAGCAGAAAATTTTCCTGAAAATTATTAGAAAAATTATCAGTGGAACAATTTGCCTCCAGAAGTTGGGGGCTCCAACACTAGAGGTTTTTATGAAGAGATTGGACAACCATTTGTCTGAAATGGTATAGGGTTTCCTGCTTGAGCAGGGGTTTGGACTACAAGACCTTCAAAGTGTCTTCCATGTCTGTTATTCTGTTATTTCATTTCCTTCCAAAAGGAATAGCTATAATCACAAAATAAATTTTTGGCACAAAAGATTTTAGATATTTGTGTGCATATGTGTGTGTATGTGGATGTGAGTATCAATCACCTTGCAGCTATTTTCTTTGATCTCTCTCCCTCTCCCCCTCAATAAAATAAAATAAATCCAATATTTCAATCTGAGGATAAAGAAATATGTAGAAAAAAAGAAGTATGTCTAACTGATAATATTTTTTCTAGTTGTAGGTTAAATTGTAAGACAGGAAATGAAAAGAATACTAACTTAGTAGTTCATTAATGCTACAAGTTTCTTTTCTACCAGCCTTTTGGATAATCATGTTTTCAGAATTTATTCTGCTTTAAGAGATGCATGTTTTGACCACAGCTAAATAGAGTTTCCTTTGTTACTTGATAAAAGAAAGAAAAGCAATCTGGAATAAAAAATAAATAACTCCAATTATTTCTGAATTCCCAAGTGCTTCAATTAGTGCGAAATCTGAAAGCATATTATGTATACACATGTATAAACCTATACTGTCTTTTATTTGTTTTATAAGAAAAGCATAAAGTACTACATTTAAACATTAGGGATTTACCTATCTGAATGGAAAATTGTCTGAATTTTAAGATCAGGCAGGATAGACCTTGGTAAATACAACCTCAGTTCTGAGATCTGTTTGTTGGGCTCGTGGGAAAGAGCCTACGTCATATTGCTCGAAGCTATTGGAAGGTTTGAAAGGTGTCTCTAGGCTCTACTTTTTACATTTGGAGGAAAGGCATCATAATCTAGGCCTTTGTTTTAGGGGAAGCATTTTAGACTGAGCTAATTTAATAATAATTTTAACGATTTTATAAAACATTTAAGGCTTATAGCTATATTATTATTGCTGTTGTTGTTACCACTCTTAAGTGACCTATGGAAAGCAAATCAAGCTACAAACAGTAAAAATCATAAGTAGAAAAGTACCTGAAAGACTTATGAGTTGGACAGAGAAAGAAGTTAGGGGAGTATATTCCAATCAAAAAGCAAATCCAAGTTAATCATATAGGCCTCTGATTACATTGCCAAACATAGCACATGTCACACTTGAGAGGAAGAAATAATAGAAGACTGGGAGACAGGGAAAATGAACATTTTTTTCCTCTATAAGGTAACACAAATTCTTCATGAATACTAAGGTCTTGAAAGGGTCTTCTCTTAATACTTTCAAGGGACAGGTAGCTATTTCATTTGCAGTCCTTTGCTTGTCATCAAAAGGACTGGTACATGAGTTCTACCATGAGGTACAGTTTAGAAAATTAATAACCATTCAACAATGATTATCTTTCCTTACTGAAGCATCAATCCAGGAAAACATTTGGGGAATAAAGAAACTAATGCATCAACTTTAGGCTGATCAAGTACTATATTCTTTTTTTAAGTAGTATCTGGGAAACTGCATTTCATAAAATAGATGAGATAGGTGAAAGAAATGGATGGCGTTGAGACTGAAACTAAATTTAATTTTAATTTAAGCAAATATAAGTACAATTTATAATACTTTAATTTATGTTTAATAATTGCCTCGTCTTCAGCCCCAGGAACTTTTAGATTTTGGCAGCCACATTTGAATGGGCTGAGTGGGGGGCTCTCCTATGGCTTTGTGAAGAAATGCATCTTTCTTGGGAGTTCAAGTTGGGTATTCCTGAAACAATCAATTAAAAAGAGCTGGAGAAAAAGGTTCCCACTAAGGTACAACTTTCCCTATAACTTACTATAAGTTGTGATGTTTCATTGTTAATAATAACCATTATTTCAATCCCACTTTCTTTATCAGGATCCCATAATTAAATGTACCATCTACATGAATAACATCATGTTTGTCTCCCACTCTGATGTCTGCTGAGACACAATAAATGAAGGAAGCTCTGACTAATTGCCTACTAATTGCCTTATCATCTTTTTCTATTCATCTGCATCACAGGATCTGAATGGTTAGCAACCAATCCTCACTTTGGGCTTCTAATCATATCTGTGATATATATTAAAATTGTTCTTTTGTTTGTGTGGCACACTATGCTAGGGAGCTCAAAGGACAACGTTTCATTTGTTCTGAATCTCTGTCTGGAATCATTTTGTCAGAACTGGCTCTTTATGATTAAGCAAGACCTTTTGATGCCAAAATCCAAACAATAAGTATTTAAAAATGGATTCACCATTACACATCCACTAGCTATGAATTATATCATTGAGGTTATATTTAGATGCAAACCACACACTTGGGTAGTTGGATGTAAAGGTAGTATTGTATGACCACAATTGGAACCAGAACATCTATTGCTAAGTGATGCAGTCATTAAGTGAAACATATCCAACTTTTTTTTTTAATTACATTTATATGCCGCCCTTCTCCGAAGACTCAGGGTGGCTTACAATTTTTGGAGCACAACCCAATGCGCTCAGCAATAGCCTTCATTCCATTGTATATGCCTGCTTATTACTAAGCGGCATTTTTACAAGGTCAGCTAATTGCCCCCAACAATCTTGGGTCCTCAATTTACCTACCCCGAGAGGATGGAAGGCTGAGTCAACCTTGAGCCTGGTGGGATTTGAGCCTACAGTAATTGTAGGCAGCTGGATCTTAAGAGCAGGCATTTAACAGCCTGAGCCACCAAAGCTCTTTTATGACCTTTTTGCCAGGGTCATTAAGTGAAACACAGCCATTATGCAAATTTCATTTCCCCATTGAGTTTGCATATCAGAACCCCACTTGGAAGGTCATAAATGGCAATCACATGATTCTGGGATGTTGCAACCATTGTAAATGCAGGCTGGTTGACAAGTGTCCAAATTCTGATCACATGACTATGGGGACATTGAAATAGTCATACGTGTGAAGGTTGGTCCTAAATCACTTGTTTCAGAGCTGTCCTAATGTCAAATGATCATTAAACAAATAATCTTAAGTCAATGACTACAGTAGTTTGTTCTAAAGCTTTGGGAGTTCTGCTACCTTCTTGTGGAAGCAGAATGGAACATTTTATGAGTTTCAGCAGCTGATATGAGACAGTATATTTCAAGATAATTAGCTTGCAGAGCCTCAGGTGTTGTTTTCAGCCATTGAGTCCAAAGCCCAAAGCTGAACAATTTTAATTACTTCAATATGAGTAATAAGCCTCTAGATAGCCATTGCCCAGACTTGTTGGGTGGTTTGGTCATAGTGTTCTGAAGAAACATATGGTTCACTTGGGCCTATTTCAGTTGTTATCTTTGTCTCTCCCTGTAACCTTCTTTGAGTTATCAAGTCTGCAGATAAAAATAGCAGTATGTTGATGCTACAAATAGATCCTTAAGGAAGGATACAAGGACAAACTGCTTAGAATATCTTTCTAGTTTCCCACACTAAATGTTAATCTCAAATTTGATGTTGTGAACCACAAGTAAGATTCTTCTGGGGAAATATCAACATCCATGGCAAACAGGTTCACCATGTTATTTTTTGAATATGTATATTGCAACACTTGGGGTATGGATGGAGATTTAAAATATCTATTTTGTCCTGATCATATCATTGATAGATGAAATTCAGCTGTTCTTTGGCAAGGTTGCCTTATTGGAGTCTTATTTATTTAAAATAAATAATTTTAAATTAATAATTATTTAAATAATTGCATACATTATTTAATAATCTGTCCATCCTACTTAGTGGAAAGCCACAATTCACAGAGACTGATCAACAGATGTCCTGTTAATCTCTTTAGTTGCATATCAAGTTCATAGTACAGCCATATGCTCAATCCTTACTCTGCTTGGGTTATTGGATTTTTGCATATTTATCTTTTGTGATGCATATATTTGTGCTATAGGCTGATTCAGTAATACTACATTAAAGAAGTATGTTAAAGCAGGAATGCTTTTTACAAACCAAATACAGTAGTTCTGGTTGCATGAATTTGTGGAAGGTTTTAAGTCTCCAATTAAAAAAAACCTAGATGTATTCAATTTCCCCCCACTTCTTAACAATTCCAAGTGATAAATACCCATTGATATATGAATATGTGCTATTATTTAAGGAATATTTAATATTTATTATTTAAGGAATATTAGTAATATTAGTAATATTCATTACAACGCTGCTTTCATGATAATTCATGAAAGCAGCGTTGTAATGAATATTACTAATATTTATCAGCGTTGTAATGAATATTACTAATATTTATCACTTGGAATTTTCAAGGAATCATGAAATTCCTTTCATGATAATTCATGAAAGCAGCATTGTAATGAATATTACTAATATTCCTTAAATAATAGCACATATACATATACTAATGTTTGTCTTTGTTCTAGAAATGATAGTTTTATACTTAAGATACTGACCCTTGTATAAGTCTATTAGAATCAGCCTATTGCACAAATATATTATGAAATTTACTGTATTTAAAAGATTATAAAGATTATAAAGTAGAGAATGATGGAAACTGCAATAAAACAGAATATATTAAATAATAATTTTAAAACTGTAAGTCACATCTAGTTTGTTTTAGGGACAGCATAAAAATATTGTTGAATTGCCATTACCATCCAATCTAACCTTTGAGTCTGCTGATTGGATAATGATAGCCACAGTCCAATGGACTGATTTGCATGGTTCTTGGTCTAGCTGTCTTGTTTGTGCTTTGGTCTGTAATTGAGTTATTTATATATGTTGTCAAATCTAACCCCTTCTATTTTAAAGTATTACTAAAGTCATTTGAATGTCTGCCACAAAAATATAAATGAGCAAACAATTTGATCTAGTTGAAGTCACCATACACTTATCTATTGTTGGTTTCTTGCTGAATCCCCCCCCAATAGCAGATGTTGCCTAGTAATTAAGTCAATAATTATTTTCTGTGAATATCTATGTATGTTATACTCATTAGACAAAATTACCAAAGTGGCATAAATCATTTTGATTAGGTTGCCATTCCTCCCCATGTATTCTACACCATTGAGGACAAAATTTAGTTTTAGCTTTTCTCCTTCATACTGAATGTTCATATGCTTTATACTTTCTACAATGGTTTTAGTAGTTTGCAAGCTTTCTTTTTTACATTTGATTTTAATGGCTTAAACTTTGTCTGGTTTCCCTCTTTTTATTTCAAAGACATATTTAACCTTTTTTGAGGCTACATGAATATTTGCAAGCTTTGGGTCATGGAAATAAACTGGTACAGAGGAATATAGATGTGATTGTACAACTGATGGGTCCTAGTGAAAAAATAGACACTTGGGAGGAGGGGAAAAATCTATTTTTGCAGTTATACATATACTAGTTCAATACTTGTGCTTCGCTATGAAACTATGTGGTTGGGCTTAGTTTTGGGGGAGGAAAATAAGGGGGAAAAATTCTGCCTCTGCCTACCAGCATCCATTGGTATTCATCTGGCTAGTGTCCTGGCTAGCATCCTGTCCGTGTGTGAGACAGTTGAGGGCTGTTTGGAAAGTGAAATAGTATTTGCTGTGTGAGCAAGAAGGAGACAGCAAGGAGCCTAGCTCCTAAGCTCCATGGCTTAGCTCAACTGTTCTGTACTAAAGCTGCTTGGTGCTATGAAACTAAAATTGCAATGCTCTCTATTTAGGACTGCCCTTGCATACCATCCGGAGATTGCAGCTGGTGCAGAATGTGGCCGTGCGGGCAGTGATGGGAGTTTCCCGATTCTCCCATGTTAAACCCCTCCTGCGCGACCTGCATTTGTTGCTGGTTGCACTCCGGGTGAGATTCAAGGTTCTAGTTTTAACACTCAAAGTCCTACATGACACGGGTCTGGGATATTTACCGGAGCGTCTCCTGCCGATATCAAGTGCCAACCGCCCTGTGCGAGCACATAGGCAGGGCTTCTCGGGGTCCTGTCGGCAAGTCAGTGTCGGCTGGCGGTGCCCCAGGGCCGAGCCTACTCTGTGGCAGTTCCCGCCCTGTGGAACCAACTACCCCTGGGGCTCCGTCTGGCCCCTGACCTTCGCACCTTCCATCACGACTTGAAGACCTGATTATTTGAACAGGCCAGGCTGCGCTGATCTCCTGGGGGGGGGAGGGATTTTTAAATTAATTCTAACTTTAAATATTGGGCTTGTGTTTGTTTAATTCTTTTTTAATTATTTATTGTTGATGTTGATGTTTGGTTTTAGTTGTGAGCAGCCCCAAGTCTTCGGAGATGGGGCGGCATACAAGTCCAATAAATAAATAAATAAATAAATAAATAAACAAACAAACAAACAAACAAAAAACAAAAAAAACAAAAAAACAAACAAATAAAACTGAAACTGAAACTCTCCTCTGCTTGTGTTCTGCATTTGGAACAGATTTCTTTTCAGGTGGAGAGGGGGAGTAGAACTCCTTAGCATCAGAGAGCGTAAATAATAATATATGAAATACTAATGCTCTGATGGTCATTTTGAAAAACCCTTTCATAGTGAGCACCTAGAAGCCAAGAGGAACATATGTGCCAAATTTCAAGTTCATAGAGATTTTACGGTTCTGGAGATTTTGTGATGATGCGTGAGTGGTATTTCGCTTTTATATAGAGAGATTTTAAAGAAGTTCTAGAGTTTTAACATTTAGACTGAATGCAATTCTTTCTGAATTTTTCTCTTAGACAGAATATCTCATAGCCTTCATAGAAAGAGCACCTGAGAATATCAGGAAAAAGAAAATAAAATGCCCTGTTACCAATAAATTTATAAGGAAATAATACATGCATAACTGTGAAATGAAAATAAAGTTTCAGCTACTCATTTTGAAAGATTTAGTCTGGCTCCTAATAAATACTTGAACCTAGAAATATAAATACTAATTGGGGCTTAAGAGTGTGCAGGAATTAATTCTTGGTTATATAATTAGTGATTATGATGCATGATACATTCTTGGATGCTATGTATTTTAATATTTTTATTCTTCTAATTGTATCTATTTTTAATTTTGTTCACCATCCTGAGTCACTTTTTGAGGTGGGTAGCCATTCAAATAGAATAAATAAATGAGTTTTGGTTTGCAATCATGTATGAAATAGTAAGCTGGAGAGCTAGCAATCCTGCTTTGGAAAATTAGGAAAAATATGGGATGAGAAAATCACACATCTTTACTCTGTATTTCTGATGATGTCTTGTCTGTAGAAAAGCTTTGCAAAGACCATTGAAAAACCTTGCCCTGGGCAATCATCTCTCTTATCTGCTTAGAAGGATATCACCAGTATAGTTCCAATCACAGCAGTACAGCAAATGACTAGGAAAATTAATAACATTTTCCTAAGAAATTGATACTTTATTCCATGTCTGACCTGTACTTTTTATATGAAAAAGCAAGTCACATACACACAGAAGCAATAGTAAAAACTGTGTATTATTCACCAACTGGCAATAAAAAGAGAATAGAGTTTACCAAGAAAATTAAACCCTAAAAATCTCTGGGGGATTTCAACTGAATTCAGTACTGCCTTCCAATAACTTCTGTGTTTATCAAAAGATAGTAAGAAGAATTGGAATAATCCCTTTTCCTATTATTAACTTCCAAGTTTTTCTCACATTTTTTGTGTTGGCAATACACAGGGTCAACATAAAAGAGCAAAGTTGCACAAAGATACATTTAAAATCAGAATTCTTAATACTCTAAACTATGTGCCTGAAATTTGAGGGTGGGGATTTGTGCAAAATAGCTGTCAAACAAAAATGTCTGAATCCATTACTGCAAATGTATGAAAGAAAAATAATGGCAAACCAAAAGAATCTCTTCATTTTGATTTTCAATTGTACAAGAGTTTTGGCCTATATCTTGCTGAAATAGGGATGTTTGAAGAATTTGATATTTATAAATTTTGATGTAAAATGACGATCTCCATGTAGGGTAATGTATTGCAACCTATGGTTTGAAATAGCTGTTCTCTAAGTTGCATGAAGCAGTTATCTATTCAAAAATGTAGAAAAATTCATTTTGAAAATAAATGTGGACTACTAAAATAAAATGATACAAATTTGCTGCTTCTGTTAGAAAATGTTCAAAAGCATATTTATAGAATCAGTTGTTCCTAGCCAATCAACCAGATGTCATGGTAATAGACAAGGATCAAAATACAGTGTTGATAGATTTAGGGGTGCCAAGTGACAGCAACATTGGTGGCTCAGGCTGTTAAATGCCTGCACTTAAGTTCCAGCTGCCTACAATTACTGTAGGCTCGAATCCCACCAGGCTCAAGGTTGACTCAGCCTTCCATCCTCTCAGGGTAGGTAAATTGAGGACCCAAGATTGTTGGGGGCAATAAGCTGACTTTGTAAAAATGCTGCTTAGTAATAAGCAGGCATATACAATGGAAGGAAGGCTATTGCTGAGCACACTGGGTTGTATCCCAAAAAATTGTAAGCTGCCCTGAGTCTTCGGAGAAGGGCAGCATATAAATGTAAAAAAAACATTGGGAAAAAGGAAAAAGAACTTGGATAAGTACCAGGGCCTGAAAGAGGAACTGGAGAGAATAGTGGTAGGAGCATTTGGGCTGTGACTCCTAAGCTGGGACAGTGGCTCCAGCAGATGACAGGAACAACATCAGTGCTCTCTGTCCAAAAAAGCTAACTTACTGTGCAGAATCTTCAGACTCTCAGGTTTCTGGTAGGAGACCTGAGATTAAGGAAGACATATACTTGGGGGGCTTAAGATAAGAAAAAGCAGTATGAATTTTCTTTGCCTGGTGCCAAGTTATAAGTTCCATGTCTGTATTTAGCTTTTACAGACATTTTGAGATATCTCATTATAGTTTTTCACCCACTTCATTTAGTTTGGTCTATAGAACAGGTTAAACTGTATCAGATACAGCAGAGCTGTGATTAGATTCTTATATAGATTATTTTTATTAACCTAGAAAAGTAGAATAGTTCTTTAAAAGTATATGCTTAACTCTTTGCTCTCTTGCCTTTCCCAGAAGCTGTTAACTCCCAGTGCAGAAAACACTAGTGACACCATGAACCTTTTTCTCACTTGCATTTAAACAAGGTACAAGTATGACCTCTTTTCTGACCTTTTTTCTCTGTCCATTATATTGTTTTCATTTTGTGCCCAGCCCATGGTGCTTAAGGCATCCTTGATGATGAAAATAATTGTTTTGCCCTGAAGAAAATAGCATGCAATGAGCGCTGCAAAATATGTTACCCTTCATTTGGCTATCACCCCTTCCCTCTGGTCACTAGTTAGACTCATTTATTGTTTTCCTAAAGAGCTAGATACAGGGAAGCATGTGAGGCAAGGAGAACTATTTCACTGGGCTTCAAGTAGTACCACAGAGGAACTTTCAGCCACAGTGCTAGTTAAAATCTCCCAGACTAGGCACTTTGGCAAAAGCTGCATTATTTTCTGCCACATGGCATCCAGTCTGGTGATCTTTGGCATGTTCTGAAAGATTTCCAGGATCAATGGCTCCCATAAATATTGCCAATTGAATGTTAAGGTACTGGGGGAGATGGGGGAGATGAGATGTGAAGTTGCTTTCTAAAGGCAAAACAGGTGATCTTTTTGCTTTTTTAGGGCAAACTGGATCACCTCCAGGGCCTAAGTAATTTTTGTCAAAAAGCAAATTACTCTTGCTTTATTTCAAAACTAATTAAATACTTAAGGCCAAAAAGTACAGACAACGCATACTTCTACTATACATATTCTATATCTATGTCTCTGAACTTCTTCCTGATGAGAAAGTGGCAAAAATCATTCTTTTTAGGAAAGAGGCCTAAGAGTATTCTAATCAGAGGAAAACAAAGCAGATAAAAACAAAGGGAAAATAATGATGTGATTGTCTTGGCACTTCTAGTGTTAAAGATTTCAGTGAATAGACAGTAGGAGAACTGATACAAAGAACCAATGTTTCTAGAATTGTATCCTAAACTGCATTAAAACACCAGAAAGTAACAGTTCTGATAGAATGTATATTCTGAGGCTGATAAGAATTTAATCACATGTACTGGGGATGAACAAAAAAACTTGCTGTAGAATTCAGGGAACCACAAGTTATGAATTTAGCTGAGAATGAGCAATTGTCATCCATAGATCATAAAATATGTGATCACTGAAGAGAAATGTTCATATTAACTCTAAACCAGAAATACATCTGTATGCCTGGAAGACCTTAATCTGTTTAAGGTATCTTATTGCATTTTCTCTGCATTATACCCATACTCCTTAGCATTGCTCACTGGTCATGGTTACCATGGTTGGACTGTGATTGCAAATTATCTTTTTATTTGTTGTAGTAACCAGCAATTTGTAATGCCATCTGGTACAATTGAGCTCCTGCAGTAAAGGTCACCACAGGTCACTCTGACCTTCCAACCTGATCTGGTGCAGTGCCCATAGCATCAGCAATTTTTCTTTAAATAGCAACTGCAGGAATAAAAGATCAGGTGAGCCAACAATGCACCCAGATAATTATTCTGTATAAAATTTAATTTTGAACAATTCATAATTCTCTTATTTTCCAGATGAAAACAAGTAATTTATGACTTTTACTAGACCCTAACAATGTGGAATCTTAGAAGACTTTAATTCTTAGAATGATTTCAGAAGGTATTTTAAAAAATTATGTTACCTTTGTAATTTTTGACTCCCAATTGGCACAGGCAACAGCTGCTCAAAATCCATAGACTTCTGTTGAATCAGTCTGCCAACAAAGTAGGTTTAGTTTACCAAAGTTTAAACCATAATAAAGCTGTTAGACTTTAAGCTTCCAAAAGACTTTATTTTGGAGTCTTCAGAGAAGGAACATTATTAGAACTTCATTATCTCTAATAACAATACAGAATAAAAGATGGATTCAGCAGGGTGGACTACAGTAGAACATACTGCTTACAACTTTACCAAAGTCTTCTCTGAAATTCCTTGTATGTTTATTAAAATGCATTAATAATCATATTTTTATCTGGTTGACATGATTTTCAAAAGCAGATAAATTCAAATCACAAGATCATTGTTTCTTTCTCCCCAAAAATACATACAGACAATTTACAGACCAATATGCAGCCCTTAACTGTTTCCTTTCAGTTGTTCTCCCCATAGCCAATTTTGAATTGGCAGCAACAAGGAAACAGTCATCTTTTGCTGCTGTTGGAGGGAGGAAGGGAAGATTTGTCCTTAGCAATTCCTAGCTGTTCCTGTCTCTTATCTGCCTCCAGAAATAGATGCCCATGTGCCAATGAAAATGTGGTTACTGAGTACACATCTCATAAAGCCCTTGGAGACAAAAGGTTGGCTATTCTTGTAATATTATTTTCTCTTTTTATTATTAAATTTTGGACTGCATAATCATTTCCAGTAGGCAACTTGCATGTGCTATTTTTATTCTGCCCCTGTTTATTCCAGCTTTGTTTCTGGATTCCATGTGATTTTCTTCAATGTTTTCTCTTATTTAGTACCTGCCTAAATGAATTATATTGCTGAGATTCATAACTCCTTGGTGATGTGTAATGCTTTCCTTGTTTTTCTTCCCAATTCTCTTGGTGCTTACGAATAGGTACAACAGATTTTCAAGTGCCAGTGAAATGAAAGACTTTCCCCCTATTCAGTAGCCTGTTCCATTTTATCATATTCACAACTGTATCCCACATTTTGAGGTCCTAAAGTTTTTGGAGGTGAGGATCAGGACTTGGAATCTCCTGGGGAAAATGTGCCAGTCACAGAACAGGCACTTAAAATTCTAGGTGCAAGAGAAGGAAGGAAATATTTTTCTCCAATGTTGTTTGTCATTTTGCTATCACTGGTCAGGAATTCTATTTTGTTAAGTTTGCATGAAGAGTCAGACGCGAAGAGCTTCAGTGAAGAGTTTATTAGTGACTACAGCTTGAATGGACCCGTCTTGGCTGGGCTACGGCTGCTACTTATAGCCAGCAGCTGCAGTTGCCAGCCAATCAGAGTGCAGGGTTTTCCCGCACTTCTCAAACCAATCATATTTGACATTTTACAAGAACAATTCAAACTAAACCAATGACATTCAAACCTACATACATAACATATTTATAAACATATTTCAGCACTGCTTTCCTTTTCTGAAGTTTTTTTATTCAGACAAATCAGTCCAGACAGATCAATGAAAAGGATTAATAAGTAAATTATCTTTGCCACCTAATCTTCTCCTATTGCTAGGTTGCTCTTTCTAAGATTTCATGTAGAAATTTCAAGGTGGTTTCCCATTCATGTAACTCATAATATTCATGAATAAAGTGCTGATAGCATTTTTTGTAGCTCTTCAATGTTTCCAAATTTGGAGGAGTCCACATATTTAAAAACTGGGCATTTGTACAGTTTTTAATGCCAATCAAGGAGAATTCGCTGAAGACAATGGGGGCTACTATAGTTAATTGCTAGGTTTATATCCCAGAATTCCTTCAAGAAATCAAAAGAGAAGAGCTAGTATATCCTATAAATGCTTAGGAAAAAGGAGTGGTAGGTGGATAGAATTTCTAAAACAGGCAATTGGATACAAGTTCAATGCAGGGAAAAAGGAAAAACCAGTATGGCTGCAAAAAAAGATCTAGAAACAAAAGGCTATACAGAATGAGGAATAGACCATCAAGAAAGTATTTATAGATGACCTAGAATTGTAGAAGATATCAAACAAGCTAATGCTCAGAATGACCTGAGTAGAAAAGTACATGAAGAAGAAGAACAACAAAACAGTCTTGACTATGCTGAAAATAAAAGGAAGAAAAAAATATACAAATGGTGCACTATTAACTAATGACAAAATAAAAGTGTAGTAATCCAACTCATATTTTGGTTTAGTCTTCACAAACGATATATTGTGTAGGCTTCAGTAGGCAACTTGGAAGATCAGGATAAAGGGCTAAAATTTAATCCTGAGACTAACAGAAGTATAGTCAGGGCATACCTCTTTGTTTTGAATGAAGTTAAAGAACTAGAACCAGTTCTGAAAATGCAACTCAGGTGACTAAAATTACCTTACTGATGGTCTAAGTGAATCTGAATGTTTCTCTAAGAATTATTGTAGAATGTATATGTGAGATGGCTGGTGAAGACAAAATGTTTTTATCTTCGAAAAGGGGAAAAAGAGGAATCTAGTAAAGAGCAGACCAGTTTAACTTAGACAAATCCCTCAGAAAGATTTAATGGTATCATTGGAGGTCACTTATTATGCATCTTACAGTTGCTAAAAACTATGGATGAATTGTTTAGAACAAGTCTTGAATGAGTAAGATATTTATTGGCCATAAAGATAATTGTTTTAATTGTTTTTATTTTTATTCATATTTATATGCCGCCCTTCTCCGAAGACTCAGGGCGGCTTACAATTTTTGGGATACAACCCAGTGTGCTCAGCAATAGCCTTCATTCCATTGTATATGCCTGCTTATTACTAAGCGGCATTTTTACAAAGTCAGCTTATTGCCCCCAACAATCTTGGTCCTCACTTTACCTATCCAGAGTGGATGGAAGGCTGAGTCAAGTTAGAACTTTATAACAGAGAAGAAAATAAAATTCTTCTTGAAATTCTTTTTCTGTGTTCAGCTTCCTGTTTGTTCAATGAAGGGTATTTTTCTTTTTACTTGAGACTGGGTTTTTATTTTAATTTTTCTATCTACTGTGCCTTAAAATACAAAGTCGTCATCATTTCAGAAAAATGCAATCTCCTGCTTTTTTCAATTTTCGATATCCTTCTTTCCTTCTTAGTTTCAACATTTCATTCAGTGCCGCTTTCCCCCCACAATATCCTCTAAATTTGTTACTTCTTCAGTCCAGCTGAAGTTTCTATAGTTGCCTACAAACTGAAAGTAAGTCAGCTCACATTTTTAAAATGAGAAATGGGTAGAGTGAGCAGGGCAGATAAGTGTTTCTCTTTTTTCTTTCTGAATAATACTTGCACAGAAACAAGCTGAAATATCCTGAAATATCATTTTTATCTCTGAAAATGGGATATGTGATAGAGATTAATAACTCTGTGGTGAAACTAAAAATACAGCAAGCAAAGAACTTGTGACTTTTGATTCTTTTAACAATAAAATCTCTCATTCAGAAAAGTAGCAGTGCTGCCAACAACAGGCTTCCATTATTGTGTTTTATAGTTTTTATCCTAAAACAATTTTTACCCGTGTACCCTATTGGTTTCTTCAGAATGTTCTGAAGAATGTTCCTGTGAACAAAGCTTGTCCTTCATCTGTTTATAGTATGGAAAACTTGGAAATTTTTTATCTGAATTAGTGATAGTTTGTGTGAAAATACCTCAGAGAGGAACTATATGAAAGACACTTTCAGAGGGATCTTAGATTTTAAAATGGGCAGACATGGCAGACATGAACTCCCTTGGCATCATGCCTGCTTGAAATAGTTTGTTAAATCACAGGCAGCTGAGGATAATTTATATTGTTGTTTCTACTTCAAAAATCCTCCCATTCTAGAAAACAAAATGATTGTCATTGAAGTACTATATCAATCCAGCTTTGGTTAAGGTGTCTTTAATCTGATATTTTGGGTTACCTTTTGTGCCATATTTTCCTGAAGTCATCTGTTTGTTAACATCTATTAACTGAGGTAAACAAAATCCTAAGAGAGAGACATCTCTGGTGTTCAGTCCATCAGGAATTCAGAATGTATCTGGATGTGCCCTAATTCCTTTCAAATATCATTGGCAAAAGCTATTGTTCAAAATCATGGTAAGAGTTCCAGTGGGGAATACCTCTCTGGATTTAAATGATTCGTCTTCTTTTGGCTTCTTGCCCAGTAAATCAGTTTGCCACCTACATTTCTGTCTTTTCTTTCCAAAATAAGGGATAGAAGTCATTTACTTCCATTCCGTTAGATATTAAAATTTTCTCAAGGATTATATCAGTACAGTACTTACACGAAGTACAGTACTTACAGGAAGTACTGTCTATCAGTACTATTAGTGTATAGAAAAAGGCAGTATTTTAAAAAAAGATTTAGAATGCTGATATTTAAATTAAATCAGAGAAAATTAAGCATAACAAGAAGAAAATGAAATAAAACAATGTCTGAAGGAATATTTTTGCAAAATAGTAGGAACATGAAAATATTAGCCACATGTTCTTGCATCTGCAGCCATTTCCTAGAAAAAAGTTTGGAAATAATATATTTATAACGCAAAATACATTGAAATGTGTCTTTTAAAACCTGACATTTCAGTCACTGCTCTTTAACAGTATTGTTGTCTTATTGCAGAGGGAAATGGAACATAGGGCCAGAAAGAACAACAAATAATTCAGTTTTACTATTTTGTGGATAAAGCCTTTCAAGTTTGACCTAACAGTTCTAAATATTCTGTTAATATTTAAAAAAAACTTTTCTAAGTATTTTGCTTCATTCTGCACTTTTGTATGGTATTTTTTCAGCATGTCCTGAAATGTTTGAAATGTTGACTTTTATTTTGTGTCAGAGCAATAAAGAAATAATTCCTATCTTGGCTAGAATTCTATGTTGGCTTAGTTAGCTTGCTGAAATTTTGCTGAAACAATCTGATGCATTCTCTTACGCTTTCTTGGTGCTGAGCTCAGAAACTGTAAATTAAGTACACTGGTTTGTTTGCTATTAATGTAGAACATTAGCTTTTACTGTTGTGTTATTAAGCTGTTAGTTTATTTCTTTATATTCTGGTATTGATGGTTGAGCCTCACAAATGATAGTGGAGATGATAATGATTTGTTTTGCTTTGATAATATTAATTAACACTATTCATATAGTTATTTAGCAGCAACCTATTCTTTTCTTTCTACTGCTAGAAAACCAACTCATGAAATATTTAGAATCATGTATAGAATAATATAGTAATAGAAATGCAGTTGTTAAAATGATACAGGAACTAGAAATGCAAGGGATAGTCATTGATAATTGGTCATACTTCCAAGTAAAATTGAGATATAATAAAGATGTAAAGGAATTTGGAATTGAGGTAAAAGACACACAATTAGATAAAATATTCTCAAGGTCTGAGAAAAGTTTGATTTCTAAACTATATAATTACTTACTAGAACATGAAACGGCTGACAGAATTTGGAAAGGACCTATGTTGGCTTGGGAAAATTTTTTTGGTTACAGTATTGATCTGGATGATTGGGAAGAAATTCGGCAAAAAAATCTCATATTAACCAAATCTGTAGCACATAAGGAGAATGTGTATAAAATGATGTATAGATGGCATCTGGCACCCTCTAGATTGGCCAAAATATTTCTGACAGCAAACCCATGCTGTTGGAAATGCAAGGGGAAATTTGGTATATATTTTCATTTATGGTGGATATGTCCCGAGACGAAGAAATATTGGTTAAAAATAAAAGTATGGATAGAAGAAATCATAGAGTGTGGACTGGGGTGGAAACTGGAACTGTCCCTGTTGGGAATATTTAAAGGGGATTATTCTTCTAAAATAAGATATCTAATCATCCATCTACTAACAGCGGCAAGGATTTCATTAGCGCAATATTGGAAGAACCCAAATATACCATCAATACATGTTGCTATTCAAAAAACTCATGAATGTGCCCAATTGGAGAGACTTACGCTCAAAATTAATGGGAAGGAGGATACAGGTTATTATCAGATATAGGACAAATGGTATAAATGGGTAGATTATAAAGGAAAAAATACGCTTAAAATAAATGAACCTAAGAATCATATTAAGCTCTGCAATCTATATGAAATGTATAAAAATAACAAAGGTCTTAAATCTTCTTTCCTTTTTCATTATTATTATCTATTTATTAAGTTATTTCATTTATTATTTAAACAACATGAATGTATTATTAATTGGAAAATAGTTATAAACCAATGGGAAGATTAGTAGAGAATTGTGAATTATTTAGTGTTTAGGATGTGATAGTAAATGAAGATGTAATAAGTATTAGTTTGTACTGACTATTAGAATTTATCAAATTCGATATCAATGTAAAGAGTATTGTGTTATTTACACATTAGTGTTTTTGTATTTTGTATTAGTGTTTTTGTATTTGTGTGTTTTTAATTTTTGTAAATAAAGTTGTTTTTTTTAAATTAAAAAAATGCAGTTGTATTTGTCCTTTCTTGGTTGGAATGGAATGTTCAAGATGTGATGTGCTAAAAAGTTGCTAACTGAAGAACACTGAAGAGACAATTAGCCTTTTGTCTTTCATATTGAATCAGTGAAGTCGAAGTCTATCTTCTATTATTCTGTATTGTGAGATTTTTTTAAAAAATGTCTTTACAATTATATTTTTCACTAATGTTTCTGCAAACTGGTGTGTTGATAACAGCCAGCATGGATTGCCACTGAGCAATTCTCACTTTGCAATGGAAACATAGCAAAGGAGTCAGTGAACTCTCAAAATACGTAGTTCTGATATAATATGGAACATTTAAATATTATTCCTTTAATATGCAGTCAACTTGGAACATTCTGATTGAGTATTTCAGCCTAATATGTTTTGTTCTACACTTAAGAAATAAAATATCATAATGTCATAATGCCATTATCAATTATCTATTCTTCATTCTCTTACACCTCTTAATGGTATATTGTTAGGATGTTTGCTCATCAATTTTTTTTTGCTTTTGTTTGATGTGTCCAATTCTTCAGACTGCCTGAACAGATCCCTGTAGTTTTGTTGGCAAGGTTTTCAGAAGTGGTTCGCCATTGCTTCCTTTCTAGGGCTCAGAGAAAATGAATAGTCCAAGGTCCCCTCAGGCTTGGCTTCATGGCTAAGGTGGGACTAGAACTCACGTCCCCAGCCTTGATCACACCAAATTGGCTCATCTGTAGTTGCTGTAATATACTATAAAACTGTTCATGATCTAACCATGCTATTATATCACAGTGATGTCAATTTTCTAAGTACAAATAAGGGACATCTTCTAGCTTTTGTGAATGTATCTATTGCTTATTGAATTTTGTGCTGTAAGAAAAGACTAAGTGCACAACTTCTTTTACCTACTTTGCATTAAAGAATCATAGACCATATGCTGACTTAATCCTCCCTCCCCACATCAGTGGAAAATATCACCATATCATGTCTTCTTTCATTCTTGTAGAAAAATTAGACAATATAAAAACTTCAGCCGATGAACTTGTTTTCTTTCCTAACAATTCTAATAATATTACATTTCTCAGAGTTTAATTTTAGTATTTGGAAAATAAATTAAGTTGCAATGTTGGCCTTGGTGGCTCAGGCTGTAAAAATCCTGCATTTAAGTTCCAGTTGCCTACAATTACTGCAGGCTCGAATCCCACCAGGCTCAAGGTTGACTCAGCCTTCCATCCACTCTGGATAGGTAAATTGAGGACCCAAGATTGTTGGGGGCAATTAGCTGACCTTGTAAAAATGCCGCTTAGTAATAAGCAGGCATATACAATGGAATGAAGGCTATTGCTGAGCACACTGGGTTGTATCCCAAAAATTGTAAGCCCCTGAGTCTTCGGAGAAGGGCAGCATATAAATGTAATTTAAAAAAATGTAGTTGGTCTGACAAGTCATCTCATTTTAGTTGCAAAAACAAATGATTCCTGAATGCTTAAGACAATACTTTCCAGAGATTTGCTTTTGAATTGCAATGATGTCATCTAAACTTCAATGTATTTCTAATAAATAATTCATTAGGAAATTCAGACCTTTCAAAGGTACAATAAAGAAACCAATCTTTAGTTGCTATCAGCAGCCGCCTTGGTTTAGTCTTGTAAAATCCTTCTTGTTTTGTTTTTACTTATTTTTGTATCATAGAAATACTTTGAAAAAAACATTGTAAGGTGCCAAGATACTGAACTTAATTTAATCTGCAAGTTCAGAGATATATGGTTGTATAACTAGGCACATGTCTTGGTAACTTACCAAGGATGAGATAGAAAAACTTCTTTCATACACTGAATTCTGTGCGTGAAGATTCCTTAATTCCACAGAACAAAACACGAATGCAAATAATTTTTCCTTTTTGAAGGGAATCCGAAATCAATTCATGATTTGAGCACACAAGGTATAAAAACATTTTACACAGATGCAATCTGAACTGATGTTTTGTTGGTCCTCAGACTGGAAAGTTGCTTGAAACAGAAAAGCACCTCAGTCATGCTTCTATATTTTGACATTTACTGAAAGAAATATCTTGTGCAAGTTCGGGGCAATTTACCTTAAGCTGCCACTTTTTCATTGCTTAGATTTATTTATCTATTTATTTCAATAAATATTATTTCTAAATTTGGGCTACACATTTGTTTATATTAATAAATCAATATCACCTATATTTCTGGATAGAAGATCGTTAGCTTTGTGATTATATGCTGAACTTCATCAGCTATTCTAAGCTAGTTTTAAATCAACCTGCATTTCACAGTTAAATATTTTAGTGTGTGATGCAATTCTCTTGTATATTCTTGAGCAAGCTTGAGCACCAAAATCTGATATTTTCCAGTTATGTTAAACTTTAAATCCCAGATATAGCATTATAAATTTCTAACAATGGTGATTTACAAATTCCAGATACATCGCTATAAATTATAATCTATGGTGGCTTTACCCATGCTGTCTTTTAACTCTGGAAGATATAAACCCAAAACATCTGAAAAATACTGGCTTGCAGACGAATGTTCCAGATATATTCATACAATCCCAGAATTCTCAGTCAGCATGGTAGCAACTATTGAAAATGGATGAATCCAAAGTATGAATTCTTTAGGACAGGGGTTTCCAACCTTGGCAACTTTAAGACTTGTGGACTTCAACTCCCAGAATTCCTCAAAAGCTGGCTGAGGAATTCTGGGAGTTGAAGTCCACAAGTCTTAAAGTTGCCAAGGTTGGAGACCTTTGCTTTAGGAGATTCTAGAACTGAAGATAGCTTGTAAGCAAAATACAAAAGGAAGACCCCCCACTACATTACATGGAAAGGTGCTCAAACAAGAGGACTCCATTTAATCAGAACTGGGCTGAAAGGGATTTATACGATCTGATAGGTACTATATTTCAAATATTTACTGCCAATTGTCATACTGAGTGCTTAGTCTAAAGGGCTACTTCTCTAGACACTACATTTGCAGCAAAGGCTTGCTTGCCATTTTCTAATGGCATTATACACAGCAACAGATTAAAAGGTTAAAACAATTCTGTTGTCAAAAAAAATCAATAATGCAATTGCAACCTTTAAATACATAGGTATTTTAAATGCATACTGCATACAGCTTGCTGTTTAAAGCCATTTTAAAATTCCTCAGGAGCTCTGTGTTTACATTAGTATTATTACTGTTGGTATTATTTTGTTCAGCTAGGAACAATGAGAAAAAAATTGAAATCAAATGAGTTTTAATGAATAATTTTCTTGGTTTTATCTCAATTGGAAACTTAATCTGTACTTTTAGAAATGCTTATTTTCTGTGAAGCAGACTGCAAAATTTGTGTTCTTGTCTTCCAGTACTTCCAATTTCTAGAAGTAGCTCCCCTTAGCTCAGTATCTCTCACTAATGGAGCTGGCTATCCATTTGAGATATTGTTGCTGTATTCTTCCAGATTCTTGTATTGACATGGCCCTATTATTGTCTTAACCACAATTCTTTCAGATGCTTTTTAAAGTGATATACACAGACATTAATAAAACAAACCCAGCCAGTCGGGCAGGAAAGGTACATTGGAGAGCCCGCCAGTTAAAGAATTCCAATTGGTGGGTTCTAGGAAGAGAGCCTTTTCTGCCAGTTCCTCCCACCTTGTGGAATATTCTCACCCTGGAGGTGAGTTGGGCCCACTCTCTGGATCTTCTGTGAAGGAATGAAATTGTGGCTTGGTTCCTAACATGGGGAGCTCAGGAGAGCACACAGCCATTGGGCTGGTTGCTGTTCTGAAAGCCCTCCCTTTGCCTTTTAAAACTATAACATATTTTAATCATCCTTGCCTCCTTTTAATTCTAATTTTTCTAAATTTTTATTTTTTTTAATATACTGTTTTTATATTTTAACATTTTATTGTGCACCATCCAGAATCCCTCCCCAAGGGAGATGGGCATTTCAAAAAAGTGAAAAATAAATTTAAAAAGTGCTGTTGCAAAATCTAATTTCTAGGGAGAACCTGAAGTTTGTTTGTGCACGTCCTGCATGCATACTGCATTTGAACATACTCTTGGATTGCTGTCATTACAATCAACAATGGTTAATTAAGCCACCCTGGCTCCCTTCTATGGTCACTGGTGCATTTTCTCATAATACCTCCAAAACTTTTGCTGGCCTAAGAAATAAGTAATACAAGCTGATCTAGAATTAACCTTTCAAAAACTGACATGATGATCACATTTCCTGCTCTTGGGGTTTGAGGCACTTTATTCCCTCTTCGTGCAGATTTTTCAGTCCTGTCATTTTTGCACTGTGGCCTCCAAATAAATGTTCAGTAACTCAGTGACATTTACATAATTGCCCTTGGAGAGTGAAGTTCCTGCTTTCTTCCTTAGCAGAGTACAAGCTCCATTGATGACTGACAGTTTCTCTTCTGTTTTCTGATCATCTTGTGAGCAGTTTTATCTGCTTCAGTTTCTTTCTCACAGCTGGTAGCTGTACCAAATCTTAAATCCAATTGTATTATCGAGATAAACTGGCCAGATGACAAAGTGTGAAGCTTGACCAAGCTTTTCATGCATTGATATAGCTTTGAAATAGAGAAATTAGAAGCATTTCCATGAAAAGAAAGACATAGAATCTGCTTCAGTAGGTGCTGGAAGTAGGAGGAGAAATCTTGAATTTATCTATTGGTTATGTAATTGTCATATCTAGCAGTGGAAAAGAATCTTCTATTCTTTGTATATAATTTGATTTGCTAAATGCTTATCCTCCTTTTCCCAAATATTATTCATGGAATTCATACAATTTTGCATTTTATGAAGAACAATTCATTTTATATTAATTAGTTGACAACTGATAATGAGATGGAATAGAAACACAACATTTAGTTGTAGTTCCATCCATTCAATCAATTTAAACTTTAGATATGCTAGTTCAGAAAGATTGCAGGTCAGTAAGTTCAAGTCAGGGGGCCCCAGAATTGGAAATCAAATATTAGTTGCTTGTTTACCCATATATTTAATGGATGAGCTGAGATAAACTGCTTTCTTTTACAATACTATGTGTCATACAAAATATTGCACAGAAACAGTATAGTACTTCATAAGCGTTGTGATAGACAGACAGACAGACAGACAGACAGACAGATGATAGACAGATGATATATGATGATAGATAGATAGATAGATAGATAGATAGATAGATAGATAGAAAGATAGATAGAGATTTAAACATAATCCACTCGCTACAATTGAGTTGTAGCCAACTCGCCACAGTCAACTCTCTGTGGGACAATTTGCTATGGACAACTTACCACAGGACAAGAGTTATACTAATATTGAAGGAATAATGGAATAGAATAATTAAAGAAAGGATGCCAAAGGAGGGTCAAAATAAAATGTGAATGACAAAAATTAAAATATTTTTAAAATTATTTTAAACAATTACATTGAATCCTTGAATTGTCCCATGGCGTGTTGGCTGTGGTGAGTTGTCCCATTCCAGTTTGGCATAATGGTTAATGTGCAGTAGGGTAGAAACCATGAAAATATGAGTTTTAGTTTGGGTTTAGGCAGAAAGCCAGCTAGGTGACCTTGGTTAGTCACTTTTTCTTAGCTCTAGGAAATAGGCAATGACAAAAACTTGCCAAGAAAACTTTGAGGACTTGTTCGGACATATACAAATAAGCTAATCATTTAAAAACATGGTATAAAATATACCAATATGCTTATGTGTGTTTATAATATCCTGGGAAAAGATGAAGATTTTTTTTCTCGTTTTGTGTATGGATGAAATTTTGCAAATAAAGAGAAGTTGCCAGAAGTATTCCTCCTGCATAATTATTTCAAGGATTTATTTCCTCAACTGTAGTCGAGTTTTACAATTTCCATGGTAATTTTCCCTAAGAAATTATTTAACATACTCTAATATATGAATGAATCCTTAAATAAGTAAGAGGTATGCTGTGTGGGAAACATTATTAACAAAGAGAACAGTACTTTTCCAATTTATATATCTTGCCTGGAGCAGTTATAAGCAAAAGGAAGAATCTGGGTATTTCATAGCAGGTAAGTGGGAGGCATAGATATACCTGAGCATTTTCTGCAGCTGTTCCCATCCCCCATTGTAGAATTGCTAGGGGAACCCTAACCTTTAGTTTCTATCTCCCACATATTTCTTAAGCCAATTTTCCCTTATGGTTTCATCTTTGCTCTTATGATACAGAAATCAAAGTAACAGGGGAACAGGTTTCTTTCATTCCTCTGTTCCTCTGGAGGTTTGTGAAAACTTTGCACCAAGTACTAATAATACTTCACAGAACTGAACTGAACAAACTTCTTGGATGAGAAGAGAAATGTTTTCAAGGAAAAACAAGTCCAGTTGCCTTTTGAAAAAAGCATCTGTGGGACAACCATAACCTGGATAACTGAGAATCTCCATAGGTATATTATTTCATAAGGAAAAAGATTCAATGTACCTATTCTGAATAGAATAGAATAGAATTCTTTATTGGCCAAGTGTGATTGGACACACGAGGAATTTGTTTTTGGTGCATATGCTCTCAGTGTACATAAAGGAAAAATATATTCATCAAGAATCATAAGATACAATACTTAGTGATAGTCATAGGCTACTAATAAGCAATCAAATCATACTAGGAAACAAATAAAACAATATAAATTGTAAAGATACCACCAACACGGTTATAGTCATAAGTGGGAAAAGATAGGTACTAGGAAGTGCTATTATATTCTCGTAGTAGAGGAATAATAGTACTACAGTCTTAGTAAATAAGTTGACAGTATTGTGGGAATTAGTTGTTTAGCAGAGTGATGGCATTTGGGAAAAATTGTTCTTTTGTCTAGTTGTTCTGCTGTGCAGTGCCATATAGCATCATTTTGAGGGTTGAAATAATTTATGTCCAGGATGTGAGGAGTTTGGAGATATTTTCACAGCCCTCTTTTTGACTCATGCAATATACAGGTCCACTGTTCTGACCAAGGCTTCCTGAGACAGTAACAATCACATGCTTAGTCCCAAAACACTCTTTTTATTTCAATGGCTGTGAATTATATTCATTCACAGCCTCTGAGTTCCAGGTTGTGAATAGTCCAACAGAAGCTGAATAATCAAGACCTTGTTGATGACCCCAACTATGTCAAGGACCTTGGAATACTCATTTCTAATGATCAAAGTGCTAGAGCCCACTGTAACTACATAGCCAAAAAGGCATTAAGAGTTGTTAACCTAATCCTGCGTAGCCTTTTCTCTGGTAATATCACACTATAACTAACAACACGTTTGCTAGACCAATACTTGAATGCAGCTCATCAGTCTGGAATCTGCATTACATATTGGATATTAATACAGTCAAGAAAGTCCAGAAATACTTCACAAGAAGAGTTCTCCACTCCTCTACTCGTAACAGAATACCTTATGCCACCAGACTTGAAATTTTAGGCCTAGACAACCTAGAACTACACTGCCTTCGGTCCGAACTATGTATAGTACATAAAATTATCTACTGCAATGTCCTACCTGTCAATGAATACTTCAGCTTCAATGACAACAGTAAAGAGCACACAATAGATACAAACTCAAAGTAAACTGCACCAAACTTGATTGCAGGAAATAGAACTTTAGCAACAGAGTGGTCAATGTCTGGAATACGCTACCTGACTCTGTGGTTTCTTCCCCAAACCCCCAAAACTGTAACCTTGGACTGTCTGCTATTGACCTCACCCCTTTCCTAAGAGGTCTGTAGGGGGTGTGCATAAGTGCACCAACGTGCCTACCGTCCCTGTCCTATTGTTTCTTTTTTATTCATATCCAATTCATGTATTCATAACCATGCTTATACTTATACCTGTTATCTAATACTTGCTTGACAAATAAATAAATAAATAAATAAATAAATAAATAAATAAATAAATCTTTGTACCACTGGATAGAAACCAAAAGGGTGTCCACTGGGAGATTAAAGGTTGAGTGAATGAAGTGCTGGGTCAGCTGGCAATACCAAATTGATGCAGAGAGCATTTGCAATGAGTTGGGAGTCGGAATAGTACATCCATTTCATACTTGGAAATTGGTGGGTGTCCTGGGCAATGGGACAAGTTCCAACTGCCTTATATTTCAGAAGAACTTGCTTAGCTCAAGGATCTCCCTTCAGCTTGCTGCATGAGCTTGAAGTAGTTTCAAGCCTCCACTTTCTAATGTCATACTCTATTGGAAAACTGAACTGATTTATTTCCAGTTGGCTGCAATAGAATTGAAATTGCAGCAAAGCAATTTTTGAGGCAGAAGTCACACTGGGACTTCATTTTGCCACTGAAGGAAGCTCTTACTGTTTTTCTTAATCTTAGCTCCTGAGCTTTGGATCCTGCAAGGTAAATTCTAGCTTACAAACTCTGCAGCTTCCCTTCAGTTGCTTAGAAAACAAGACAAGAGGTGAAATTGGCATGCATTTCTTCCTATTCTTCAGAAGAGGAACAGTCAGGATACTTAAACATTAGGTTTCTGTTCTTTGTGAAATGGGGATGGGGGATTTTCATTACTGCAGACTTGCAACCATTCAGCAAGGCACTGATATTCACTCTTCTTGAACATTTTACAGGTGGCTTTGGAATTTGAGGGATTGCTTTCCCCCTCGCCCGGTGGGCTTCCCACAGTGAGCCAATTCCACACAAAACCTCTCCAGTTCTGTCATGGGGTGAGAGAGCCCCGAAAGGTGGACTCAGCCCCTTTTATTAGGTTTTCTCTAAAGCAAGCAGTTACAGTACAGGAAGCTCATTCTTATTGGTTACGTATTACACTTAATACCATATTTGGTTATTTTGATATAAGGAAGGGAAGAAAAGCAGCTGTAACAGGCATGTAACTTTTGCTGATATGTACCTATCATGTTAGCCACCTTATCAGTGGTGGGTACAAGCGCTATCTAGCTACTGGTGAAATGCAGGTGCGAGCATCAAACAAAGTTGTTACAATTTGTGTGCGAGCAAAGATGTTACAGTTTGTGTGTGAGAAGCAAGCAAAGTTGTTACATTTTGCGGCTACATGGTTGGAAAAACAAACAGCGTGGCTTTGTTCTTTGCTGCTAACTTGGCTCAGCTTTTACAGAAGCCTGCATAATGGCTGATACAAAGGCAATTAATGATTTTATAGCAACAGGAATTGTTTCTGAGGATTTAGGAAAGATAACCTGAAGATAACCCAAATTAAGATTGTCTGCTTATTTGCCTATGTGGTACAGTAGATAGTTTTAGAGAAAATTGTGCTCAATAGGAGTCATTCAGTTGTGGAGTAAAAATAGTTTTCCAATTAAGAATTAAGGTGAATTGAGAGCATTGTGAAATAGAGATGAATTGGTGGTGATATATGTCTGCTTTGCAAAGATTGTTTAACAATCTTACCTTGGTTCTCTATTCCTTGGTTCTCTATTCATACAGAAGTTCCATTTTTGTGAACACAAGACCAATAGCTCAATAATCCACTCTGTTCCAGGCAAAGGAGCAGAGTTCAAGGTGTGAGATTAATAAATGGAAGATTACCCATGAGTAGGATCCAGATTCTTTGCATTTCCTCCATTTGGTTAAAATCATCTTCCTAAAATATTTCTGGCAAATAACCAACTAACCATAATTCAGACACTTGTTTGGAAAAATGATTCAGTCCATCCTTTACAAAGTGGAGCAACTGGTGGAGAATGATTTTTGGATATGTTACTGGCATCTTGTGTTTTGCAGACTGAAGTCTACACATCTTAGTTTTTTACTATCTAGTCAACTAGCCTTAACTTTGAAAACTCTTTTTCTTTTTTCTTTTCATTCAACTGCGGAAAACCACTGAAATCTTTGAAACTAGCAAATAAATTTTATAAATAAAATAAATACCTTCATCAAAAACATAGTCAAGGCTATAAAATAATTTTATGATTCGTTTTAATTTTGTAATTAACAGTCTTTTTTGCCTGAGAATTCTGGGTGTTCATAGGCTTTAGCTCAGCTGTAAAAATTCACAATGGTTCACATAATCTGTGAAACTTTTTTTTGTAATAATTTCTGAGTAATGTTTGCTCTGTTCTGATTTCTAAACCACTTTCCTTAGCCAGAATCTTTCATGAAGCTGTCTTTTGAAAGCAAATTCTTGAAACAAATCTATGCTCTGATGCATTTTGTTCTACAACTCCATGTTTGTATTCCTAAATAATGGTTTTGCACCTGGCTGTTATTGGGTTTTATGCATAAATTAATGTTGTGGCTACTGCTGCAATGTCTCAATTACCCATTTGTAAATGGAACTGACAGTGACCTTGTTTACAGAGCTATTAGGATAATAAAGTTGGCACAGAATTTTGTGCCTAGGGGGGCATAATAAATATGCAAATAACTGAATTTGTAGCTATCCCTCAAAGCTTCATCCAGAGGGCTCATTTATAGTATGGAAGAATGATTTGTACAGGGAGAGGGAAACATGGCCTGTTGATATGCCTGAATTTCTTTGTGGATTTTGTTGCTACCTGTTGGAGCATTTGAAGGAAAGTGGGTTGTATATAATTCTATGATGATTCTGCTCCTGATTATTTGGGCACTATGTAAGGAAGTTGGGAATGATATTGTTCAGTTCTTTGGGAATTGTCCTGTGTAGATTCCATGTTGTTCAACATCTCTATGGCACTGCTATGATGAATTAGCCATGTGCTTAGGACTAGTTAATATCGATAAGATGGTTAAACTCTGTGAACTCAGGAAATAATTACAATCAAGCATGCTCTACTGAGTCTTTAGGAAAGGCCAGTGGGAGAAAACAGGATTTTGTTTATAAATTAATGTGCCACTTGTTAGTGATTGAACAGCTAACTAGCTGTTGAACTACTACTTCTTACAGTAATATAAAAGCAAGTGATGACGAAAGTATGGCATGTGGCTTAGAGTAGTTTCAGACCTGGAGTATGATGCACCATGACATCATACATAGTGTACATGACATAGTGTGCAACACTATGAGAAAAATTCTCCAGCCTCACTGATTTGCTACTGTGGCAGCTTTTCAAACATTAATCTGAAAGGACACATCTACAGTCTGTTGCCAGAGTTGCCAGTTCTCAGGATCAGCCCATCAGTCAATTTGTTGGACTGAACACTTCCCTAGAAAGGAAGAAGGACAAAAAAAAAAGATTTGGGAACTTAAAAACCTTATGGAGCAGGGGTGTCAAACTGGCGGCCTATGGGCCTGATGCTTCACGTGCAGGCCATGCCCACCCCAGCTCCGTGAAGGGGAAAAACATTGCAATATGTCATGTGACGGCAACATGATGCCGTGAGTTTGACACCCATATTATGGAGGATTAGCATTGAGAAAATGCTGATTTGACATAAGATGCAGTGGTTTCATCTTTTTAGCAGTTTTTGATAAATTTTTCATTCATCAAAAATTATGTGTAATATATTTTATCCCCCCCAAAAAAATATTTGGTTTTTTGACCTGTGACTCAAGAAGGTATGTCTCTTTTTAACATCATGGGAAGAATTTTCTTTTGAAAATAATGTTTTAAACGCTACATTTTCTAATTTTTAGGCACTAATGGAAAAAAAACTTTAGTCTTGCAGTATTTTAATAATAATGCAAAGTTTGCTAGTCAATTCAAGTTAAAAGATATATATATTCCAGATGGTAGGTTACTATGGAAGAAATTATTAGTTTCAAAGCAGAAATAAATGCTATCATTATTTGAATATTAATGCAATCCATCCATGTGAGCAAGCTGCACTTTCTTTCTGCCAAAGAACAAAATTGCATAGAAGAAACTACTGCATTAGGCACATAATCCAAAGGAAATCCTAATTTATATGCTAATTAGCCCTCATGTTAAGAATTACAGGGTTAATTAAGCATATCATCCCACCCACAATTTTATCAGCAATAGACATGGTGGTGCAGAGCAGACATCTTGCTGTTTGATCGAGTTAACTACCAATAGCAATTATTTAGGGCTACTTCTTCTTTCAAAGCAAATCTAGCAAGTTAAACCACATTTTGTCCAAAAGAAAATCAGTAATGTGAAGGGTGTTTTTATGATGAAAAGAAAGGAGAAGGGAAAAAGACATTGGAATGGGGAGGGAGCAAATACATTACACACAGTGGTACATAGCCTGAACTTTATGTTTAATTAAACTGGGTTGGCTTCAGTTATTGAACATGAAATAGCTGCTAATTGATTGAGAAGACAGCCACTGAGGTTCAACAGCTTTGTAATAAATGCATCTCTTATGGTACAGTTGTTAAAGCTAAATATATTTTAATCATCAATTTTATATTTAATTAGGATCCGAAACCCATCTCATTACGTTAAAATTAAATCCTTATTTCAGACTCTTGGAGCTTGACCATATAACTGCATGCTGGGTTTGCTAAAGAGAAGTTAACAAGTCATTCTGTTTTGCAGTTTTGGTCCTGTTGTAAAAATATTTTAGAGAGCAATGTGATAATAATATTGCTTTATCTAGCGAGAACTGCAGTTGCTAGCTTAGAAGCTGCAGGAAGATGGCCCTGATTATTGCTACAACATCAGTAATGTTAAATTTTCTGTTAATCTGTTTTTGAAAACTGGATAGATTAACATATTACTAGTCTGAGCAGATCTAGATTTGGTTATGTACAATGTAGTGGTTATGAATAGCCTCACTGAATTGCCATAGACATTTGTCTAATATCTTTTAAAAAAACATTAGTGTTGAGTAATTTCAATAGTTTCTCAAGGAACAATTTATTTGTTTAAATATACTGGATTTATGGATTCTGCAGAAAAGATGCTTGTATCATTTCTATTTTCATTTCATGCAAATGTCAATGTTTTTTAAAGTTAGAAAGTATGAAGTCAAAATGAGAGCCAGTCTGGGTTCCATTCAGATGATGTTGTGCTAGACAAATGGGTGCAGCTATCAATTTTGAATAAAATAACTTAAAAATCATTTCAGAAATTAATTCATAGAGATCAAGAATATATTACATACATGTTTCATAATAAATAGAGCAATTCTTTGAAAGAAGTGCTTCATAATGCTTGGGAGATCTCATCAAACTGACTACACAGTTTTGCCTATTTAATTTTTATCCCACCTTTATCTTTGGTCAACTCAAGGCAGTGCACATACTGAATACTCCTGACTCTTGTTTCCTCACAGCAACATCTTCTGTAATGGGCTGGAATGAAGAAAGTTATTGATCCTATATTTCTTAGCTGGATTTCATGCCTAAAGGAGAGCTAGAACTCTTGGCCTCCCAGTTTCTATCCCAGCACCTTATTTGCTATACCATACTGGTTGACAAAGCTCCCAAGATCCCAGCTAATTTTCTGAAGTGGTATATATGGACATGTCAAGACAGTAAAGAGTAGCTGATGAAGCAACCTTGTGAACTTGGAAAAACAAGTGGCAGCTTTATCAATTCAAAAATACTTCATACACTTCTGAAAGTTGCAAAGCATCTTATAGAAGGATTACACATCCCATGCTTTTAAAAAATGTTTTGGAAATCAGAGAATTGTAATGGAGAAATAAACTTGAATCTTCCCTTCCCCACTTCATTTTTGTTGCAGTGTCCCAAATGAGAAGAATTGTGTGTTAGAAATGTGTAGAGGACAATAATAAGGAAGGCAAATTGCAGAAGATACTGAGTGGGTCAGGAAGAGTTAAATCTCCTCACTGCTATTGTCCCACTGCTTAAAAAGCCCTCTCCAGAAATAATTTCACTGAGAAATTGCAGCTGTCAAGATTTATCACTTTTGTTTGTGCAACATTTAGACTGTCCATTGAAGTCACAAAATGTTTAAAGAAAAATATGGAAGAACTGGAGCCATAACACTGATAATGTTTTTTAAATGTATCATGTCCTATTAAAGATAAGAGAACAATGGAACTAATCTCCCTGTCAATTTCAGCTTGGAAATAGAAACACAAACAGGAATAACAAAGCATCATTTAACAAATCTTTTAAAGTCATTTTATGTCCTTGCTCTATACAAATGCTGTTTTCTTCATGAGGGCTTCAAAGTAGTTGGGAGGTCCAAAGTATTTTGGAGGTTTGTCTTTAAATGTAAGATGCAGAGGTGGTATTCAGTGAGCTCTGGAGAAGTTCTGACCAGTTCTGGAGAGCCGGTTGCAGAAATTTTGAGTAGTTTAGAGAATTGCAAATACCACCTCTGACTGGCCTGGCCCCCATCTATTCTTTGCCTCCTGAGTCCCAGTTGATCAGCTGGGTCTTCTTTTGTTGCCCTGCAAAGGCGAACAGAGCTTGAAAGCAGTGTGTGTGGGGGGGAGGAAATGGGATTTTGCAGTAACCTTCCCCTAAGAATGGAAAGGGAATGGAAATTTTACAGTATCCTTCCCCTGCCATGCCCACCAAGCCACACCATGCCCACCAAGCCACACCCACAAAACCAGTAGTAAATTTTTTTGAATCCCATCACTGATAAGATGGCCATATTAGAGCCTATTCTGCAGTTATCGTGTGTTACCCACTTGAAAATCGCAGGATAACCATCAGTGTTCAGCAATCATGGTGAAAGTGGGCTTTGAGAATTAGAAAGGGGAACTGAGAGACCTAAAGTGGGCCAGGAGCTGCATCTGTTTCTCAAGTCATAAGGTGCCCACTTTGCTAAAGATAGTCCAACCACTGACACATTAAGCATACCAGTTTGGTCTAGTGTTTAAGATTACTTAGCATATGGAATAAATACAATTTTAGATTTTGCCTTAGATCACCTTTGTGCTTTCAGCACAAGAAACATTTTATAGATAGGAAATGATAAGTAAACATAAATGGGTAACTTGCTGTGATGTACTAGAATTTTCTCAAAAGATTTGTAATAGGAATTCAAGAGGAGGTTTGATAACAAAGGGATATCCATGTTGATGGTTTCCTTATATAAAAAGTATGAGAAAGTTTTAAAATGGATAAGTAAGTTTGAAACATGTACCAGTGATGATGATGTTATTGCTAAAGATAAAGATTTGTTGGAATATAAGACTGAAGAACAAATGAAATGTATGATGAAATGGGCTAAAACTTTACAAATGGATAGTAGTATACAAATGGGTAGTTTACAAATGGATCAGTAGGGAAATACATAGGTGAAATTTACTTTGTTTTAGCCTTAAAAAGAATTTTATAAAATAGCAATAGCACTTAGACTTATATACTGCTTCACAGTTCTTTACAGCCCCCTCTAAGCGGTTTACAGTCAGCATATTGCCCCCAACAATCTGGGTCCTCATTTTTATGACCTCAGAAAGATGGAAGTCAACCTTGAATTTGGTGAGTCAATCTTGAACTTGGTGAGATTCAAACTGCCAAATTGCTGGCAGCTGGCAGTCAGCAGAAGTATCCTGCAGTACTGCATTCTAACCACTGCACTACAAACAGCACTTATGTATCATTGGTATTTGTCACCAGAAAATCTGTCTAGAATATATAAAGGTACTTCGAATCTTTGCTGGAAATGTGAATAACATAAAGGGTCATTTTACCATGTTTGGTGGACTTACAAGAAAGGTAAAAACATTGGATACAAAGACATACAAGAAGTCAGAAAAATTTAAAGGTTAAAGTACAACTGAAACCAGAGATATTTCTTTTGGAACTAATGGACAGGCAATTTAAAAAAGCTATGAAAGTTGGTTTTCATATATTGTAACCACAACAAAATTATTATATGCTCAGAAATGGAAAGGTTTGACATTACTCACAGTGGAGGAATGGCTGGTGAAGATGATGACTTGCACAAGTGTCTAAATAAACATGTTTTTAAAGAGAAAAAACTATACTTATGGCTGACTGGAAACTCCTTCTAAGCTTTTTCCATAAAAAAAATACAGTCATGATTTGTGGTTTTGATGATTAGGAAAAAATAGATAATAGGTTTTGTAATCATAGAGCAAGAGTTAATATTATAATCACAATTATGTTTGCTGCAGAACAAATCAGAAATTTCTATTTCTTTTGGTATTTTTGCCATTTTTCTTTTTCTTCCTTCCTTCCTTCCTTCCTTCCTTCCTTCCTTCCTTCCTTCCTTCCTTCCTTCCTTCCTTCCTTCTTTCTTTCTTTCTTTCTTTCTTTCTTTCTTTTTTTCTTTTTTGCTTCTTTTACTCTTTATTCATTTGAGAATAAAGAACTCTCTATGTTCTTTATCACTGATATTGTCTATACATTAGGCAGCATGGTCACATAAAAATACCCCTGCTGCTACTGAAGTATGAATGATATTATGTCAAAAGGGAGTCTTTAAAATCTTTAGGGGTTTGTGTTGGCTGCCTGGATTCTCTGTGCCTCTTAGCAAGGAAAGGAATGCTAAGCAGTTGCAATGAACAATGAAGGCATCTGTACCCTGCACTGAAAATCCAACATTAAAGCAATGTAGATCACCCTTAGAAAAGAATTGACTTCTATCAACAAAACAACCAATGTCTCCAACATTATTTGGAGTTCTGTTCTGTTCCTTAGCAAGTCCTGATACAGAGCTAGAATGTGGGGGGTAGGGAGATATCAAAAGAAGTTTAGCCAAACTCCCCCCCCCCCGAACAGCAATGAAAGTTAATATAATGGCAGCTTTTGGTGCTGGTCCACTATGGTTTTTCTTCATTTCTCTGCACAAATGCATGAGATAGCTACTTTTTCAGTAGATGGGCAAGATAGCCCATATCCTGAAAGGGAATGGCAAGAACTAGCCTGCCCTCTTCTAATTATGATCCAGGAACAATACTATGCTTCTAATTCTTCTATCCTTAGGTAGCCAGCCATAAGCTGGAATCAGAGAGAGGCATAGCACTGAATTCTAGGTGTGATAGGGACATGTTTAATAGGAATGAAGGCAAATATACATGTACCAGGATAATGTTGCATAATTCAATCTGGGTCAGTCACCTGGACCAGAGAGATAGTCTTCTGAGCTTTTGGACTTGTGCTAGAGCCCATCTTCAGGGAACTTCTCTCATGTTTAATAGGGACAAGAGAAAGGCTTTCTGAGTATAGGATACAGTAGACAAAGTCCCTGCCTTGAAAAGCTGAACTGACAGTCCTGGAGGTGTTTTTTGTTAACTAACAATCAGCCTGTTCTTTCTACAATTTGTGAGGACGCTGTAGTAACTTTCAAGTGATTGCTGAATTCTTCACCCAGTTCTCCCAGGTATGAATATTGGAATAACTATTTGTCTTCTTTACTTTCTAATGTCTGTTTTATTTAATATCATTTTAGATTGTTGTTTTGTATTGTTTTTATTGTTTTATCATGTATTTTATTGCTGTTATGTACTTCCACAATAAATGGCACTGAGTTGCTTTGGCATAGGAATTAAATGTGTAAATATGATAATAATAATATGCAAATGCATTATACTATAAATCATTTACTTCTTGTGAAAAGACTCTATGAACTTTAAATGATCTAACAATTTCCAAAAATCTGTATCTGATGTGTAATATACATTTTTCTGACCACTTGGCAGGAAGATAAAATTAGCTGTCAAATGGCTATATGCACATAGTGGAAAGTGATCATTTGGCAGAAGGTGGTATGCATCTGTTCTGTGTAACAGTCCAATATTATGTATAGTCACATAAAAAAAAGAATTGGATTCATTTCCAAGTAGAGCAGAGTTAGGGAATCAGTGACCTATCAATACTATTGAATTACAGCTTCTAAAATCCCACAACATTATCTTTATGAACTAGAATAATTGGGAAATGTAGTTGCCTAATAATGAAAAATGGGGTACATCCTATATTCTACATTGTTCTGTCTTGTGCAGCACAATCAACTAATCCATTTTAAAATGCTAATTTTACTTTTTTGTTAAGTCCATGGGCAGTTACATTATACCCCATTAAATAGTGAAGGCAGTAAGTCTTGTAGTATGAAGAAGCAAGACAAAGTTATGAAAGTTACTGTTCTCAGTTGCCTACCATAATATTTAATGCACAAAGAAAATGTCTTCTAATTTATACTTTCCAGAAAAACTCAGATGTATCAATAAAAAAAGGTAACACTAAAGGTTTTCCCATCCAGTCATGTCTGATTCTAGGGTGGAGTGCTCATCATTTTTCTTAACCAAGGGAGCCAGCCTTGACCAAAGATGCTTCTGTAGTCATATGACTACATGATAGGCACATGGAACACCATTGAAGTGGTACCTATTTATTTACTCGCATTTGCATGCTTTGGGACTGCTAGGAGGGCAGGAGCTGGGACAGGTAATAGTATCTCAGCCTATTGCACTGCTCTTGGATCTTGAATTCAGTCTGATAAGGTCAGTGTCTTTAACCACTGAGCCATTGCACTCCCATCTCTATAACATTTCATACTAAACAACTGCACCATTGTTTTACTATATGATACTATTTGAGATAAAAGAATCTAATATCATCTGTTTTCAAGTTTCTCTTTCCCCAAAAGAGACTTTCATATGTTGTATTTCCAATTTAATGACAACTTTTTCAGTAGTAATTCATTCTGAAGGAACATTTTTAGTTTCTTTGTTGTGTTAAGAAGATCAATTTAACCCAAGGTTTTATTCAATTAAAAGAATCAAGGTTAAAGAGGAGATCTGATAGGATGTGATTATAAACATGATAAAATGAGAGAATACTTGTAAGCTCCAAAAAGTAGACAAAAGGACTGAGCAAAATGCTCATCCTTCCAATTATGTGGGGATGCCAAAATGGGGCACATGAATCACCAAATATTATATTTAAAAAAATTTCAACTCTTAATTATCATGGGAAGATATCTTACCTTCCCTGGGGCGCGCTGAACACACGATTCACACGGGCTCAGATAACATCAACACGGACTATCAGCTGTTTCTTAGCTCAGCTAAGGTGTGGCAATCTGCTCTGCTGCACGAATCAGCTGAGCTAACAAACAACAGAATATAGGAGAGGTGAGAGGTAAGACTGGGGCGGGGGGGCAGTCAAAATTTCCCCTATCTGGATGCAAGAACTGGTCCGAACTGGCTGAATACCATTCCTGCTTCTGAAGTACTGAGAGATTCAGACTAAAAAAAAACATGTTAGAGAGGAGAAATGGGAGAAGTATGAAACAAATTCACTGATTCATTCAGCACTATTTTAATGACAACATGCCCCGAATTCTTACTTGAATTTTGGCGACTGAATGGACCAATGTTTGCTATGTTGTCTTCAGTAATAACTTCTTACTGTAGCAACTTCTTACTGTTCCAAATACCTTTTAATCATCTTATGGATTGCATCCATTGATCTATTGTATCCCCTGTCTTGCTATTTTTTTTATTTTCTTCAGTTATCCAAACATAACAATTTTTTTCCTATTATCTTGTTACATCAAATGGTCACATCTAAACATTTAAACACACACACATTCTCTCTGTGTGTGTCTTTGTTTGTTTGTCTGTCTGTCTGTCTGTCTGTCTGTCTGTCTTTCTGTCTCCCACTTTATTTTGTATAACAGAAGATGGTGTACACAGTACAGAATTCCCATCTCCTATTTTCTGCACAGTAATAAGTTGGTAGGAAGTGGGTTGGCTAGAGAGATTGACTGGCATAAAGTTGCCCAGCCAGCTTTCATAAGTAAGGGAGAAGTGAAACTCACAGCTTTCTAGTCCTACACCTTAATCAGTAAACCAGCCTGGCTTTTCAGTCTGTAAGTTTCTGTATATGTGAGTTTCTGCTTGCCCTAAACAGTGGGCAACCTTTATTGATCCAGAAAAGATTGATACGTATGTTTTCAATAACCATTTATATGTATATAATGTGACAGTATTTATCTGTTCTTTCTCAGCATTTAGCTTTCATATTACACATTGTTATGGGAACAACAATTGCTTCAATAACTCTGATCCTTGTTTGCATGAATATCCTTATTTTTATTTATCTTATCTAATTTGCCCACCACTTTTCTGCCAAGGTTAGTCTCCTCTTTATTTCTCTAACACACAGTTCATTTTACATATTCTTGAGCATATTTGCTGAGAAAGAAATATGGGTAATCAACTGTTTTTAGCTTTAATGTGGTCCATATTCTGGAATTGTCTACTCACTCAAAGGCCTTCCCCTAATGTCCTAGTTAATGATGGAAACATAAACCACTTAGTGCACCTCTTCCTTATTCAGATGACAGAACTAAAGTATGCAAAACTAATTTTCTCACCAGGTATCAGCAATATGGGTAGAAAATTTCATGCTAGTATCATTTTATATCAGCTAAAGTATGGGTGGCTGGCCCTTTAATTTGGCAGGGAGGACACAATAAAGTCATTAGATATTGCCAATAGGTGAATAAACAGACTTGGCGTTTGGTGAGAATGAGTATATTTTAAGTATGTTTCCTGTGGCATTTAGAAAGATTGTCTTAGCTTAAAAACAACGTTCATTAAACATTGGATTAATTTTTCCTGTAGTTGGAACCCTACTTTTAGAAATAACATTTGACATCAGAGCTGCAACATTTTGCTTTGCTCCAAAGGCAAAATAAAATGAGTTCCACTTCACAGCTTTGTCAGACAATGTTGCCCTACCATTTAGCTTAGCATGTAGAATCAACATTGCTAGTGGCTGATGAGAAGACATTAAGAATGAATTTACTTATTAGGTTTCTTTTTAATAAGAAAAGTGAGAAATCAATATGCCATTTCTGGTATTTCAAACTCTTTCCAGCTGACCTTTTGATAACCTCAACAGCTTTTCTGTTCTCCCCAGAAGGCATCACTTCTCAGAAACATCTGCTTATGCCCTAGGGCTGTTTTTCTCCTACTCTTAAATTAAAAAGGGAGGGGAAAAAGCAAAGAGGAAAAGCAATTTTAAAATAAATGCAACATATTAACATGAACTCTGTCAGAATGTTTTCCACTTGCAAAAGGCTTTACAAATGTGCTGTTAAAAACATTGCAACACTATGTTAAACTGTAACAAATGTATTCCCACAAACCAGAAAAAGTGTTTCAAAATTTTTCTCCTAGGACATTTTTTTCCCAAATAGTTATTTACCAATGGGTATACCATGGTGATTAAGGTACTGAACTTGAAATGGGGAGACTTGGGCCCAACTTCTCACTGAACCACAGATTTCACCTCAGCCCCACCTATCTTATAAGGCTGTGGTTGGCAGATGAAATAAAATGAAGATAGACCCATTCTTTTCCCCTTGAGTTTCCAAAGTAAAATAATAATAATAATAATAATAATAATAATAATAATAATAATAATAATCGGGAGATATAAGCACAATACATAAATTAAAAGAGCCTGTTCATTTTGTTCATACAAGCAGTTTTGTGCAGTGACCAATCCAGCTTAAAAAAAGAAAGGCCTAACTCATTTCCTTTTCATGCTGTTTTCCAAGTGAAAACTTTCCACCTCATTTCCCTAAACAATACTTTTCGTGCAAACAGAAAGTAGAAGAACAAATTACAGCAAGAAGAGACTCATTTCCAGCAGAAAAATGATCTGGCAAGCAAAAGATTTAAGATTCTAATTTCCAGAATTTAGGGTCTCATGCAACTGCTTTTTATGAAAAATGAACAAGCACAGGGTTGAGTCCAGTACACCTTCTCAAAAGCATGCTCATGTTAATTTTTATTTTGGCTGTGTGTTATTCTCCTTAGGAAAAGAAGGAAATTAACTGGCAATTAAGATAGGTACATGAAAAACCTCTGGAGCTTTTGTAGTCTGCAATATGGTATCTACTCTTTACTAATAGCTGTCCTTTAAACTAATTCCATTTCATGCATTTGTTTATTTATTGCATCAGTATCCTGATTTTTCTGCAATAGCTCTCTTTTATCAATATCTTTTGCAGGGTAGATAGCAATGGAGGGCTTGCAGGTCCTAATGAGGCTAGTTTATACTATTAAAAATGTATACTCTCAAAAGGATAAGAATCCAGTTGGTATGAGCTGCAGAAGTGAAAATGGCAATCCATTCCGATATTCTGCCATAACAAGTAAATGGGTATTCACACAACACTGCTCAGGACAACCTCAGCATGACAATGGAAGCTGAGCTCCTTAGTTTGGAAGAGAAGTACAAGTTGCACTAGTGGTTATGTAGTGACTGGATTAAAGAAAAAAGGATATGCAATTCTCTGAAATATACACATGTCTGTATGTGTGTACTAAATGTATACAGAGGTATATCTGTGTCTATGTATACATACAAGTTTGTATATATGTGTATATCATGCACAGAGACGACTAATACATGGAATGTCACAACCATGAATCAAGGCAAACTGCTGATATCAGAACAGAAATTTAAGACTTAACTACTAATATTATGGAGGTCATGAGCTGAAATGAGCTAGAGAAGGATATTTTATAACAGAAAAATATTATATCTGCTGCAAATGAAAATCACAGGAGAAATAGAGCAGACATTGTTAACAAAAGGTGTTAACAACTGATCAGATACAAAAATGACAAAATGGATTGAAATTTATATTCAGGTGACTTGCCCTGCCAATGTTGGTGGGAGTGTTCTTGGTGATTCTTTGGTTAGGCTGTTTATTGTTAGTTTGTTTAGCAGTTCTTTGGGCTATTGTTTACATCTTGATTGTTGTTCTGATGTTAAACTTGGTGTTAAATTATGATCATGTTGGTGGCTGGTGGTGAGGTATTTGGTTTTTGTTCCATTTTTGCTTTTTGATTGTTTCTTTTGTGCAATATGTAGATGTTGTATAAAGTCTGTGTGCTTATTGGTGCCCTACTTGTCAGAATGCCAGGCTTCCAGTAATTCTCTAGCGTTTTTGGATTTGGATTGGTCTAGGATGGTTACAGTTCCCCAGTTAAAACTGTGGTTATCTCTATCCATGTGTTGTGAAAGTAAAGACTTTTCATTGTGACTTCTTACTGCTAATTGGTGTTCATGGATGTGCTTTGCTTGTCTGCTACCTGTTTGTACTGTGTAATGGTTATTAATCTTTATACTGTATGTTGTAGATGACTTCTGATTTTTTTCTTCCTGAAGCTGCTGGGTCTTTTGGTTTACTTAGGATGTTTTGGAGGTCATTAATTAGTTTGTGAGGTAGTCCGATACCATATGGTTGAAGTCACTAAAATATAAATTGAGAGCTAATCCTATTTTCTACCAGCATTAATGATATTACCTAGTTTGGATAATGAAAAGTCTGCAAGAAAACAATCAAGCTCAGAGAGCAGGAAGGACCCCTCACATTATAAATAGCCAAAGGAAGAGGCTAAGCAAAATGCAATAGAGCCAGAAAAGTCTACCCAAATAATGGATAGACTTCTAAGAAAAACAAGAGCTAATGGATATCGCTAAATAAGCAATGCAAAAAAACTGAAGGGAACAGTCAAATGGAAAGACACAGGATTTATAATCAGGAAAATTTTGAAATACATATCCTTCTTTATAAAGGATAGCAAAAAGACTTGATTATTCAAATGTATACAAATTGTCCTTGATGGTCCATATAAAAGACAGTGGATTCCTATTTATATCATTTTGAAAAACACATTCTTTTGTATTTTTTATTGTTTTTCTAGTTTAAGTTCACGTAATTTCTTTCAGTTGAACCCAATTTTAAAACTGAAACTTCCTCCGTATTTGATAATGCTCTTCTCTGTCTGAACTTGACATCTTCACTTCTTCCCAATTATTTAGCTTCATTTACACTTTTTCTGATTCTGATATTGTTTCACAAATTATCTCTTAAACTTTAATGCTTTTACTATCACTGCACTCTCTTTCTTACTTCTTTATCCAGAGTTGCTTATTTTCTAGCTCCTTCCTTAAAGCATTTGAACTGAGATAATAGTTAGTCTTTTTCTATCAATACAACAATGTCATTCTTCTCTTTTTTCAGCCTTCACTTTCTAACAGCCTATGTGAGAACTTTTGTCTGAGTTAAAGCTGGAAGAAGACAGAGAAATATTTTTTGGGGAAAAAAATAAGAGACTGTACAAATGTGTGGAAATGTACCAAAAAAAATATATCCCCAACTGCTGATATATAGGTCTGATCACTGCACGAGAGCCAGACATTCTGGTGAGCATAAATAGGCCATGGAAAATAATACTAATATGGAAGTCCATGAATTGATAAAATACCAATCAATTTTTCTAAAATTATGCCATTTAAATTCTATTTATGTTTTGCTGTAATATATGGAAAATATAATCATGGCCAAAAGGCAGGAAAAGACAAATTTATATTACATATAACCTTAAGTAAAGGGCAGTGCTAAAGCATGCTTGAAATTTAGAACAGTTGTACGTATCACATGCTAATAAAATAAAGCTCAAAGTTTTGCCATCCAACAACATTCAGAAACATTAAGCAACACATAAATCAAAAGTTGCTAGATCCGAGATTGTGCTGGAGAAAATAGTTATAGAATATTTTGGATTCAATTCAAGGTGAAATATTGTAAAATCAATTGCTCATTGGTTTTGGATACTAATGACAAGGCTAAAGCTCATAAGTTTTGGATGCATAATATGAAAGCAAGAGTCCTTGGAGAAGACTGTGATGATTATAAAAATTAAAGGCAATTAAACAACTTGATTAACACAAGGTGGCTAGAGTCTATCAGTGATGACCAAGAGCTTACAAGAAGTCCAAAAAGAAGTTACTGACAGACAATTCAGTGTAATGATTTTCATTAAAGCATACAAAGTAGGAAAATGATTGGATGACTGAGTAACAACAAACATTTTGAAGGACAGGTATGTACATGTGTATATATGTCAGTGAGAAAAAAAATCATTTATAGTATTGCAGCCTGCATTTTGTAATAGAGGTATTGCTGAATATACTGTGTAGGCTGAAGGCAATAGTTCAAATATTCAATAAGAATTAGATAGGACCCTTTGTTTCTGTGAATAATGTATCAGCATTCTAACACAAATACATATCTCTGAGTCCAGAAATGTGTTACAGAAAAATCTTGAACCATTCTGAAAAGTACCTTATTTGCTATTTTATTTAAAAAAACAAGATTGACTCAGGATATGAATGGGATTAGCTGCAACTGATAGCAATAAAGGAGAACATTTGTAGCTCAGGGTTGGTGCTCTCTGAGCTTGGTTGTTTTCTTGAAGACTTTTTATTACCTAAACTACTGTAGGTAACACCATCAGCATTGAAAAAGCAACTAAGCTAAGAGAATACCAAGGATCCCTCATTGGGGTTCCTTGTACCAGAGGTGGTATTCAGCAGGTTCTGACCAGTTCTGGAGAACTGGTAGTGGAAATTTTGAGTAGTCTGGGGAACTGGCAAATGCCACCTCTGACTGGAGATTTTTCAGTATCTTCCCCTGCCATGCCCACCAATCCACGTCCATAGAACCGGTAGTAAAAAAATGTGAATCCAACCACTGCTTGGTACTCTCTATTTCACGAGACAGGCAGAACAGTAGGGAATTGTCTTTTGATATTGTTAACTGTCCCATCAAATAATCTCTTGTAAAGGAAATATTTACAAGGTCCAAATTTAATAAAAGCTGTCTTCCTCAAAAAACAGAAACATAATTTTTCCTATTATATGGTAGATGCAATGGTTTTATTAAAAGGGGAAAGGAAAAAGAACCTTTCCCCCACTCAAACAATTTCCATAAGTCCTTTATTATTACAGAATATTGATAGTTAATTATCCTGATGCTGTAAAATATATTTATTCTGCTTGTGTGAGTGTCTCATTATTATTTCCCCAAAGATGAAAAGAGAAACTTAGAATAAGGAATCTTTTATCAGAGAGAATAATAGCAGCATGAAATGCATGCTGGATGGTATATGGATAATTTAGGCATATTGGATGGAAAGGGATGCTTTAAGATTACTTTTGAAAAGTAAAAATAGAATTGCAGCTGATTCAGAGCCAAGTCAGGCATTTTTGAAACTAGAGAGATTATTTCAAGCCTTTTCTTTTCTTTTTTTTCTTTTTTCTTTTTCTTTTCCTTTCCTTTTCTTTCTCCTGTTGGAATGGGAACAAATCCATTTATTGTGTACTGTTAGTGATCCTTCTCACTTTACAAGCCTTAGTAACTGTCACCACATCCTTGATATGCCAAGAGCTTGTCAGCATGATGGAAGATGAATGTCTAGACTTTTTCCTCCTTCTCCAGATGGAACTACAATTGCCATTGGCTTCTTTCAATAGTGAAAAGCAGCTGTAGGGGACATCTGGCAGGAGGGGAAGACACTGTTTAACCACCTGTTTGTCTTCTCAAGATCACCTTTCTCCAAATTGCTTTTCTTTCAAGAAACTAATCACCTTCATACTCCCAATCTTCTGCTCAATCTGAAACCACTCAAAGATGCTTTCAACTGTACAAAATTGACAAGATAAATAATTATGGAACTGCAGGTAATAAGTAAATTGGCCTTGCTTTTTCTATCTCTACCTCTTTTTTACTCTTCTGTCTCTCTTCTCTATTTGATTGCCTACTCTGATGTCACTGCTGTCTGACAAGGACAAGTTTTTCCAGGTCTATAGAGGTGTGTGCTTTTTTTCTTGTTTAGAAGTGACCTCTGACTGACCGTGGTATGACAAGCCATTCCAATGAAGACTCCATGGTCCATGAACAACTTGTAACAAATGAAGCAAAATGGAATTATGGGGCCATGTTTCAAAAGACAACTTTAAAGAAATATTTAGTTTAAAATATTTTAAGAATAGGAAATAAATAGCTATCTTAATATTTTAAAAAGAAGATAAAAATCATATAAGTCCAATAAGAATAAAGTAAATAAAGGATTTAAATTTGAAAATATTTTTTTCATTTTTTTCATTAATTGCATTTATAGGATTAGGTTGACTATGTTATCTTAATAATTATAAACTCTAAACATGAATATTAATATAGGTACTCCTGAACTTACGTTACAATTGGGACCAGAATTTCCATTGCTAATCAGGGTGATTGTGAAGTGAGGTAAATGAAGGAATTTCTGAGAAAAGATGAAGAAAAAAATTGTGGGATATTGTTTGTTGGGATTAAATTTCAATATGTTGTTTCTAGTGATTCCTAATGGATTTTTTTCTGATCAACTTGAAAGATGAGACTAAAATTTTTGTTATGAAAAATTATGGAAAGAAGAGAGGTTTCTGTATTTTTAGAGAAAATGATAAATTACTGGTTAAAATAAATGAAAGGAGTATGAATTATTTTCTTAAAAGGATGTATGTATGTACTATGTATGTATGTATGTATGTATGTATGTATGTATGTATGATCTCATATCTAGCTCCTTACTATATGTAATGGACTTTGGCTGATTAAGATTGAACGATAAGACTTCATTGTTTGCTAATAGATATTAGGAATCAAAACAAAACAAATTCTGAGTTGAAAACACACACACACACACACACACATCTCTTGCAGGAAGCATCCTTGGAAATGTTGAACATTCCTGGAAATGTTGAATATTTCCACATTCCTGGAAATGTTGAATATTTCTACATTCCTGGAAATGTGCCATATCAATGCTGGTTGTTGTAGATCGAATGTGATAGAATGATCAGAAGGTGTTAATAACTGTGGTTTGCCTGCTAGATTACAACTCCTTGAATTATTAGTTAACAGAGATCCAGAATAGCAATACATGTAGGTGTCATGGTCTTCAGTCTCTGAACTTCCATTGTGAGTTTTCAAGGGTCTCTCTGAATAGCCTTGTCACTGTATTCTGACTTAAGTTCTATCATTCTCAAAGAGAGACCTTTAACAATTTAGGCACTTTATTCAGAAATGAATTGACTATTTTTGCCATAGCTACTTATGTAGCTGAACCACTATGCAATTTAAGAGAGAGAAAAAGAAGCAAAATAAATATGAAACAAGAGAACAAAAGTGAGAAAAGCACAAAATAAACAAGAGATTTACAAGCATAAGATTAAGTAAATTAAATGCAATTCTCAGAATAATAGTGATGCTTTAAAACTACAGACATTATTAAAATGAGATTAATATACAAGTATCAACAATAGTAATATGCATAGTATAAAGTATAACATGGTCAGTATGAAATCTATTCTTTGACAAACGATCTATGACCTAAATGTTAAAATTTTATCTTGAAAGAAACCTATTTTTCAATATAGTACCAACCATGAATAAAAATATAATTACAACATAATTTCCATGATAAACTCTGTCAGATTTGTTTTTGTTTTTCAAATATGAGATTATTTTAGACATCAAGCATAGTCGCACAATTTAATTTTCATATTTATTCATTTCCATATGAATTTTCATTTCCATATGAATTTTCTAATGAGAAGTGTAGAGTGTAGGGTGTCCTGGAAGATGTTAACATGTAATAAAACTAGTTTGGTATACTTTGTAGAAATTTAAGGTGTAGAAACATTTTATGAAAAGATGACATGTTTGATAGGAAATTTAATCACACAATCTATTCATTCATACAATATTTAATTTGCTTGTTTCTGAGCCATATTTCACCAGAGGAACCTCACGTTTTGTGTTGTACAGTTTTTACATTCAGTTAAATCCTTTTTTGGTAATTCCTTTTGAACTTAGTGGAAATTCCAATCCCACAAGACAGGTAACCCATTCATAAAATGAAAAGATCCAGTCTGTTATCCAAGTCAGACAACTGGCTTCATAGTATAGTTTGAAGTTTGATAATGCCAAACTGCCTTGTTCTTTTACATCTTCTACTCTATGCTACTGTGGAGAATTTTGGTTGACAGGACTTCTTCAGAACACACTAATTTATGACAATTTCACCAATGGGAAGTGTCCTGATTTAGCTTGTTGTATTTGGTGTGTATGTGTATGTTTCCTTCACTTGAGACAAAATGACTTAAGGTTTTGCTTGCCATATAACTTTCCTTCCTTCTTTCTTTCTTCCTTCCTTCCTTCCTTCCTTCCTTCCTTCCTTCCTTCCTTCCTTCCTTCCTTCCTTCCTTCCTTCCTTTCTCTCTCTCTCTCTTTCTATCACTTGCATGTTTGATACTTTTAAGGATGCAACCATAAAAACAAACATAAATAAAAATAAACTGCAATCAACTTACCAAAGCAGCCCAAATTTATCACAGCAAGGTCATTTTTGAGGCAAAGAAACTGATTAGTAAGATGGAAAATTGAATGAATTAATAACAATTTCAATATCATTTCTTTTCTGCAGCTTTTGAAATAATTTGGCATCTCTGAATAGCTTATTAGCCTGATGCACAGTGCCAATAACTTCATTATCTTACAGGATAATCAAATCCCGGTAGTCAAGACTTTCTCATACTCTAATGTGCATTTTAAAATGCTTCTTTATATAGTTTTAGAAATACTTTGTTTTAAATTCATTGTAATTATTTACAACATTATCAGCAATCTATTCTAAAGCCTCTGTGGATAACAGCATTTCTGTATTTTTTCATCATTTTTATTGGGAAATTGAAATCCTATTCTGTAGATTTCTATTTCTTAGATCAAACATATCTAGCTTATAGCCACTGAACCCATGTTTGCAAACTCCACCCAAAACTTACCAACTGCACTGCCAAATTTCAATTTTCTATCATTTCACAACATGAAACACATAAACAATGTAGTATAAGCATTAGGAATGACTTAGTGCAGTTTGAAAAACAAAGATACCATAATCAAGGAAAAATAGAAAATACATTTTATAGCTTGGTTGTAGTACAGGGTCCTTGCCCTGTCACTATGATCCTTGCTCCCCTCAGATAATTAAGCAGAGTCTCTAGCTATAATGCTTCTGATCTCCAACATAGACCTTGTAACCCTTGATTAGATGAAACCAGATAATTGTATCTGAGCTGATTTCTTTACTGGGCTGTCTAATTACATAAATATATATATTGCATTGGAAAAGAAATAGATATGCATTTGTTTGTATATGATCCATTCCAGTGGTGGGATTCAAATTTTTTACTACCGTTTCTGAGGGCATGGCTTGGTGGGCGTGGCATGGCTGGTAGGTGTGGCTTGGTGGGCATGGCAGGGGAAGGATACTGTAAATCTCCATTCCTTCCCCACTCCTGGGGGAAGGTTATTGCAAAATCCCATTCCCTCCCCATCCCACTAACCTGCTTTCCAGCTCCGTTCTCCTGTGCAGAGCAACAAAAGAAGACCCAGCCATTCAGGTGGGACTCGGGAGGCAGAGAATAGATGGGGGCAGGGCCAGTCAGAGGTGGTATTTGCCGGTTCTCTGAACTACTCAAAATTTCCACTATCATTTCTCCAGAACTGGTCAGAACCTGCGGAATACCACCTCTGATCCATTCTCTAGAACAGGATCCCAACCCTTCTTCTGTGAACTGGTACTGGTCGGCATTGCCTTGAGAATCAGGCTGCTCAAATGACAGGCAAGCATGCGGAGCTCCATTTGCTGGCGCAAAACCATCACCTCTATCCTGCTGCCACCACCCACCATTTCCTGCCACCACTGCTGCTGGCCCGCTGAGTCAGAAAGGTTAGAGACCGGTGCTCTTGAACTTACATTTTGTCCCATTCCGATGTAATTCAATTTTCATTCATTTGCTTATTTTACAGAAGATATAAGAAATGTCAAAGTTGGAACTATTTTTGTCATTTATTTGGTTGGTACATTGCTTTGACACAGGATTTAATAGTAATATATTCCAGACACATTTCTTATAAAAGCTTGGTTGATTATTTAAAGAAAAATGTAGCATATTTTACTGATGCAATTGTCCTTCAACTTCCCCTATCCCCAAGCCTTAGTGTTTTCATTTCTCACTATTGCTTTAAAATGTTTCTATCCTAATGACAACCCATTTTCCTGCTATTTGTGTGGAGACTTTTTTCCATATTAAGAAGCAATCAATTGTGCCTGAACCCAATATACAACAACTGTGAACTGAAACAGTGTGAGTTAGCCTATAGATTAGAGAGTTTAATGCTGGGCTGAATTAAAAGGTGACAAGGAGTGAATAGGAGGATAGGACTGCTAGGCAACTAAGTGGGCATGAGTCATCACTGATCCAGGCACAGTTTTTGTCATCATAAATATTACAGAACAAGGGTCAGACAAGAACACAGTTTTTCCCATATAATATTGAACAGCTTGTCCGGGGTTTTCCAATTTTCATCATAATTGGCAGACAATTAAAGCAAACAACAATGCCACTTTCTATAATTTTGCCCCAGCCTATCATTACATGGCTATTTGGTATTCATTGAAAGTATTGTGAAATCAGTAACAATTTAATATCATTATCATAGCATCTTCTCATAATGGGCTTTTAGACATCATATATTTAGAACCACTCAAAGCCATAGCATTGGAAAGATTGGCATGTCAACATCTGCTGTTTGTGTGTGCATGTGTGTGCATTTGTGTGTAGGAGAAAATGGTGCTGGTTTGGACAAGTAAAGCAACGTAAACCAACCCCTCTCTAATTATCTTCCCAGGGACTTTAGAAGCAATCACTCTGTTAGTTCATCTATAAAACATTTAGAGGGCGAACGAATATTGATAAAACCAGGAAAAATACCAGTAGGCAAAGTGCGAATCAAGGCCAGTTTAAGATAAACCTCTTAATAGCAATTCTCTAAAAAAATCAATTATTCTCATAGAATGTCCTTTCTCTTCTCTCAATGTCTCATTGTTGCTGTAATTCTTCCAGTACTTCATGGAATCCACCCCATACCTGACCTACTTGCCACATAAGATGCTGACACATCTAATCATATCACTATCATATCTAATAATCCAGTCATTTACATATTTGACTTGAGTATCTCTGTATAGAGAGGTTTCTCCCTGCCCCTTTCCCACTTTTGCCTTTGGTATCAGTATAAAGTATGTGTGCTTAAACAGATTTGAATGCCTGTCCCCAGTTTAAATTAAATGAAGTCTTGGGGAGGTATAACAAATTTATTCTACAGTACATATACAGTTAACACTTTTGAAAGTAGATTTCCAGAATTTTCAGACCAGAAGTTTTACGGTGATTCTAAACAAAGCTAGTCACACTATATGCAAAATATAGAAAGGTATTTCAAGTGCATTCTCAGCATTATTTCTAAGTTATTTACAACTAATATTATTTTAGAAGTCTAAAAGAACACACAACACTCTTGTGTGGAGATAGGATATTTAAAAATTAAACTAAAATATGATAAAAGGAAACCAGAAATGGAAGTTCACAGATAAATCTATTTCATTGCTCTCTGATTTTGGAATAAAAGTAATATTCCCCATGTTACTGCTGAATTTCTCAGTGTGGACTGAATCAAAATTTTACAAATCAATAAAATCCAGTAAACTCAGGGGTGGGATTCTACCAGTTCTTACCTGTTCATTAGAACCGGTTGTTAACTTTCTAAGCAGTTTGGAGAACTGGTTGTTGGAAGAAATCTCCTTTTGTTTTTTTCCCACCCTTATTACATTCTTGGCAGTATGCCTAGACTTACTGTGTCTGAAGGAGTTTTTTTTCTTTGCTGGTACTTTCTTAAAGGGGAAGGATTGTTTAAAGCTTTTTACACTGCTGTTGGGAGGAAATACTCCCCTGGAAATACTTCCAGCCACATGCAACGATCAGCACTTTGAAGAAATAATTGAATAATGAAGCAGAGCTGCTGGAAAGGAGCTTTTAATGACAAGGAACCAAGATGAGTGAAATTCAGCAAGGCTTCTTGGCTAGCTAGAAAGATTGACATCCAAAACATGAGTTTACATACCGTTTATGAATTTTGGTCTAAAACTGTTTTTTAGTGAAGTTTAATACTGTCCTTGGTGATGTTTAACCCAGTGTTTATTGATGGGATAATTTTCCCTATTCAGCTTTTGTTTGGAAGGAAAAAGGTTACTCTCTGTTCCTGAAAAAAAACTGGGTTGAGAAATCTGGCTAGTTCCTGTGTTTATTTGTTCTGGTAATTGGTTTAACAAGCTGTTGTAATTTCATTATTTGTATTGTGTTTGAATTTTTTCCTGCCTCATGGTTTCTTTTTCTATCTGGGGAGGGGGTCTTCCTTCACTGCTTTAGTGGTATCTGGCACTGTCCTTTTGGGATGTACTTCCAAGAGGCAGGATGCAAGCTTGGCATTTATATTTTTACTGCCTTTCTGGGGGACATGTGACCTTTCCTTACATCTCGATGATTTCCTTAGGATAACTTTTGAGGTGAGACCAGCTGGTGTCTTTAAATGATGCAAATGGATCTAAGGATTGCTTCTCCTGGGTGTGCTTTTTCTGGAGAGCTTAAATGACCTCTCTGCTAAAGGGTTACACTTTATGAGCAAGAGTTGGCTGCTGATAGTTATTGCATTTTAACTATTTTAATTCCTCAAGGTACTCTGGCACCCTGCCTGATTTGTAACTCCAGCTTGCAGGTATTTTAAATCTAATGATTGGTATTTAGGGCAGCTTTTTGCAAGTAAATAAGCTTTTTGTATTTTTGTACAGGTAATCCTTGACTTACAACATTTCCTTTAGTGACCATTCAAAGTTACAATGGCACTAAAAAAGTTACTTATGACTGTTTTTCACAGTTACGACTGTTGCAGCATCCCCACTGTAATGAGAGACCAGGCGAGGAGAAGCGCCCCTTGATGTAAGTGACATCGAGTTGGCCACACCACCCAGTCACATGACCACCAAGTCATGCCCACCAACTAATCCATGCCCACAGAACTGGTTGTTTAAAAATTTGCATCCCACCCCTGAGTAAACTCCATACTATTTCTGCACTATTTTTAACTAGTTTAACAGGCATTCATTCTAAAATCACTGTAAGCTGATAAAGCATCCTGGATGCCTAACTGAAGAAAATAGAAACCGATTTGGACCCAGAAACATTTCCAAGCAGAATGCCTGCTCTTTCTGCAAGAGTGCAGTTTTGCATGGTAGCTGCATAGTCCCAGCAATATATGTCTCTTTCGTTAAAGAGATGTTGACTGGGTGTAACAAGGCCATTTTCTTAATGCCTTCTTAACACAGTCATCTATTTTCCTGCAAACCTCCATGCAAGCCGAGGAATAACATAGCTTCATTATGTAGGTGCAGATAGGTAGTCCACAGCCTCTCCAGAGCATCTTTTCTGGATCCAAAGAACTACATATTCCTGCTGCAGACCCATTCAGCAGAGATAGATGATTCACCTGTGTGGAAAATGTCTTCTCACCTATGCTTTCTTTGGATTCTGTTTCAATTTATTTTCCCTTATTCATCCCATTACTATCCGTAAGTAATTGTTCAGAGGAGCTATGCCATATTCGGAAGATGTTACAGAGGAAATCTGGATATCATTAGCATACTGATTGCATCCAACTACACACCTCCCAACAGATTTTTGTAGATATTAAGAAGCGCTAGAGACTAAATAGAGCTAAATAGGTAGCTCCCATTACAAAGAATGGTAAAATGACACAATCTACCTGAGAAATATGATCAGAACCCATCTAGTGGTTAAGGCACCAGCGTAGAAAATTGGAGACCCTGAGTTCTAGTTCTGCCTTAGGTATGAAAGCTGGTTGGGTGACTTTGTGCTTTGATTTTTGCCCAAATCACTTCACAGGATTGTTGTTGTGAAGAAAATAGGAGGAAGGAGTATGTTTGCCTTGAGTTGTTTATAAAAATAATAAAGAGGAGATATAAATAAAAATTAATAAATAAAATGCTGCCCTTCATTCCCAAATCTCTTGAGTGATCCAGAAGAATACCATAATGGATAATCTCAAAAGCTGTTTAAATGTCAAGATAAATGACAAGAATGTTCCTATATTTGTTTAAAAAATAGGACAGTGTTTTAACTTATATGGCAAGAGTGACCTCAAATTACTATTTAGACAACAAAAAATAATATTTTGAATTTTTTGGACTCTTACATTTGTATAAAAAAGGATTATTTATTTATTTTATTTTATTTTATTTATGAGATTTATATGCCGCCCTATCTCCCTGAGGCATACAATAGTAAAAGCAATACAATATAAATATTAAAAAAATTAAACCAAAAATCTCATAAATCAATTAAATTTTAAAACAACCACTAAAAAGACCCTCCCCCCATCAGTCCGGGTAGGCTAGTTGGAACAGCCAAGTTTTTAGGCCATGACAGGAAGATTGGAGGTCAGGGGCCACCCGGAGCTCCTGGGGTAGCTGGTTCCAAAGGGTGGGTGCCCCCACAGAGAAGGCCCTACCCCTGGGGGCCACCAGCCAACATTGCCTGGCTGATGGCACCCTGAGGAGACCCTGCTGGTGGGAGTGCATGGAACATCGGGAAGCCGTTATTGGCAACAGGGTCTCCTGCAAATACCCCAGTCCAATGCCATGAAGGGCTTTATAGGTTAACACCAGCACCTTGAATCTCACCTGGAGGGCAACCGGTAACCAGTGCAGCTCACACAGGCGGGGTGTAACATGGGAGTATCGGGATCCTCCCATCACAACCCGCGCCACTGCATTCTGGACAAGTTGAAGCCTCCGGGTGGTTCTCAAGGGCAGCCCCATGTAAAGAGCATTGCAGTAGTCCAGACAGGAAATGACGAGCGCATGAGTGACCGTACGTAGGGCAACTCGATCCAGGAAGGGTCGCAACTGGTGCACCAGGTGGACCTGGGCAAATGCCCCCCTGGCCACGGCCCCCACCTGCTCCTCTAAACTGAGCCATGCATCCAGGAGAACACCCAATTTGCGAGCCCTATCTATGGGGGGCAACACCTCTCCCCCCATAGCTAAAGGTGGAATATCCTGGCTGATTCGAGATGCTGGTACATACAGCCACTCGGTTTTAGCCGGTTTAGCCAATCTGTTCCTCCCCATCCAGATTGTCATAGACAGCATTTAGTTGGAAATGTAATAAGGATAATGCTTTTTAAAAGATGTTTTATAATGTCTTATGCTTACTGAATTCTGGGAGACAGTATTGGATTATATCAAAATAATTGTGTAACAAAAATTAATTTTTTAGATAATATTACAGCTTATAGGGAAGAGGGGCAGCATAAAAATTTAATAGATAGATAGATGGATGGATAGATAGATAGATGTATACATGCATACATTGGAACTTGACAACCAGACAACATGACAGGATTCTCCCTGCCTTTATCATGGCCAAAAGACTGATATTGCAGCATTGGAAACATAAATGGATGGTTGGTTCTATTTTATTCAATGGATTGAGTACCTGACTGCATTTGCCACCTGTGATTGGATTGCCTATAGTTGTAGATTTCATATGGACAAATATAATGAAATTTGGGGTTCATTTATAAAAATGCAAAATGTATATTTAAAAAAGTATGATAGCAATATATGTGTACTATATATAATTATATGGGAATGATTGCCAGACACAGTTGGGGTTGCTATTGCTCAGTTGATTCTTCGTGATTATAAGTTTGTCAGGATTGTCTGTTAGTAACTCTGTAAAGAATTAGTTCTCAAACTGATAAAAATTAAATCTTTATGTAAACAATGACTGTAGCCTTCCTCATTATCACCTAACTCGGCTTTCTTGTCTCCAATACACTGAAAATCTCAGCCCTTAGAGTACACTGAAATATATTGGCTTTAAATTGAAAATACTTGCTGGAATTCTTATACTGCTAATCCTTTAATCTTAATACCTGAAGAATCTTAATCTTACTGAAGAAAAGTCTGTCAGAACTGTGATAGGAAAAGGATAATTTTTGGTTCAGGTATCTGGCAAAAGTTGGACAAACTACTTTTGACTTCTTGGAAACTTCTCTTATGCCATCAATAGAAGTATCTTGCCACCTTGTCTTCTGTTGCCCCCCCCCCTTTTTAAATTGCCTTTCATTTTCACAATCTTTCTTAAATGACTTTTGCTGTTGCATTATGTCTCTGGCTTTAATATGTGTCTAGATTTTTCAGACTTTCTTTCAAATAGCAGATAACTATTTCATCGCTATATTCACTACTCCTGTGAATTTTTGGGGTCTATAAATATAAAATATTGTTAATGCTCCAACTTTTCCTATTTGCAACAATTTGGTACTATTGCCTGTTGACATAATTTTAGCTTTTTTAATATTAAGCAGCAGAACGTTTGCACTTTCTCCTTTGCAACTAAGGAGATTTCTCAAATCTTCCTTATTTTCAGTCATCAAAGTTGTATTATCAGCATACCTGAGGTTGCTGATGTTTCTTCCAGCAATTATAATTTCCGTTTCCATTTCTTCTTGGGCAGTTGAATAAATAACGTGATACACAACCTTACTGCACTATGTTCCCAATCTGACCCAATATATTGCTTTATAGACCATCATTCTAACCTATTGCTTTGTAGTAAAATAGACAGATGAGATAGTCTGGTACACCTATTCTTTTAAGGGCTGTATGTTGGGATCTATATAATGTAAATTATTAGCATAATTAACAATGAAAAACAAATGCCCTTTCAGACATTTGTCTTTTCTGTTATTCATTAAATGTTCATGGTGTGTCATTGTAGCTGCTTCTGCTTTTTTTGAATACATATAGCAAGTACCTTTTGCAATACATGTAGTCCTCGAATTACAAATGGAATGCAGCATGCCCATTCCATCTGTAACCCGAGGATTCGTGGGAGTGAATTTCGTACCTTGAATGGGATCACTCTCTCCTTTCGTCCACGCATTTGCTAATTGAATGCGAGGCTCCTCAAGTGCACATGAAGTATTTCAGAATGGGGAAAGCCATGGGGGACATACTGATGGAACAGGCCATCTGCCTAAGACCACACAAGACCTCCCCAACCCACTGAAATACCTCATCCTCCTCACAATTGCTGCGCAGGTTCACTTACCTGGTGAAGATCTAGCAAGCAGTCTCCTCATAGGTTGCTGGCCAAAATGGAACTTCTGAGGGGTGAATCTGGCCCTCCAATGCTGCTTTCGGCCCCCCGTGGTTCTCCTCTGACCATTTCAGGCTGAAATTGAGCCTCCAGGGGCTGGAGCTGGCCCCCAAAAGATGCATTTCAGCTTGTAACAGGCAGTTCGCAGAGGGCCAAACAGTGTGTTGAAGGGCCGGATTCACCCCTTAGAAGCTCCATTTTTTTTAAATTGCATTTATATGCCCTTCTCCGGAGACTCAGGGCGGCTTACAATTTTTGGGATACAACCCAGTGTGCTCAGCAATAGCCTTCATTCCATTGTATATGCCTGCTTATTACTAAGCGGCATTTTTACAAGGTCAGCTAATTGCCCCCAACAATCTTGGGCCCTCAATTTACCTACTCCGAGAGGATGGAAGGCTGAGTCAACCTTGAGCCTTTTGTCTAGCAACATGCCGGGCAAGGCCTTTGGATGCCCAAATGGGTCTTCTGATGGGTGGATTAGCAGGTAATCTTATCTCTAGGAGCAGTAGGTTTCTTAGATGACCTGCCTATAGATCTTATTGGGTCCAACTGGATTTCAAAATTGGAAGTGGTTCTATTAGGGATTTTGTTGATGTCCCAGTTGTGACCAATTGGAATAGGTCCATAGTAGCCATGGCTATTTTGATTCTTAAACTACTCCAAACTATCTGGTTCTAAAGTAAATTTTGATTTTCCTCATTATCATAAGATTTGGTCTCTGAGATGATCTGTGTCAGTTCATCAGAGATTCTGCTGGGAATCAGGATGGGGAACATACAAACCAAACCCCAGGCTAGCCTTATTCACAAGTTTGAGGAATGTGCATTTGAAATGAAAGAGTTCTCTTACAGGCATCCTTGTAGAGGATGGTTATGGTTCTCTGCCCTATTCTCTGCCTACACCTTTCCCTGGTTTACTTTACCTACAGAAGGCCCATTTGGAAGATAATGCATCCATCCTGACTTGGCAGCTTTCCCCAATTGGACTTTGTTACTGACATTACATAAGATAAGCTTTCTTATTCCAAACTGAATCATGGAATGACCTGCATTTTGAATTGATCTGGCATTATAAGAGGAGAAAAGTTAGGTTTTAGGGACTAAAACTGTTAAGTTTGCATGAAGAGACAGACGCGGAGTGCTTCAAGCTCTTAGTTTATTAGTGACTACAGCTCAGAACGGACCCGCTTTGGCTGGGCTGTGGCTGCTACTTATAGCCAGCAGCCGCAGTTGCCAGCCAATCAGAGTGCAGGGTTTTCCTGCACTTTTTAAACCAATCATTTCTAACATTTTACAAGAACAGTTCAAACTAAACCAATGACTTCAAACCTGCATACATAACACCCCTCCCCACTAGGTTCAGTCCATTCTCAAACCTCAGCCTATCTAATGTATTCTTTTAAATAGGTGGGGCTCTTACGTGTATGTTGAGACCTACGTGGTTCAGATGTTTTAAGGTTCACACCTTGTGAGGGAGAAAATGTGTCTGCTGACATTTCCTTACTAGGACTTGTGGTAATGGTAGAACCTGTTTGGTTACTACAACCTGGTCTCTCCTCCCAATCCATCTCCAACCCAATGTCAGCACCTAAATCAGGTAGTGATGTGCAATCTTCCATTTGTGAAAATGGTTGTTGGTATTGTGACAGGTTTTTGGATGGTTCATGTCGTGTTAGCTCGTTACACATGAGGTTGATTCTTGGTTGCTGATTACTCTCATAATCCTCCCCTTCCCCCCTAGAAGAGGCAGTAGGTATGGGAACCAGAGAGGAGCAAAAGCGATGCTCCTGAGGCAATCTGGATCTTAACTGATCAATGTGCCTGCTCCAGAGGACACCATCCTCCGTTTGTACCCTGTAAGACCTGTGATTTGGGTTATCTTAGCAGGAATCCATAATGGTTCACCCATAAGGTTCTTAGCATAAACAGAATCACCCACAGTGAATGTGCGAATTTTGCTAGTGGAACCTAGTGGTGCGTTGGGTGCGTAAGTGGGATGAAGGCGATCAAGGGGAGACCTGAGTTTCCTACCCATCAACAATTCAGCTGGGGACAAATTAGTTGAGGGGCTGGGAGTGATATGCTGAACACTGAGAAGTTTTTCAACTACTGGAATCTTGTTCCCTTGGTAGTCTTTAAGAGTCAATGCTTGCTTCTTGAAGTGCTTCTTCTGGATGTTGGGAAGAAGACTGTGAATAGTGTCCCATGACACCATAGATAGGTATGAGCCTAAGTCCACTTCCATTTGGCAAGGCCTTCCTTCAATAAATACCTTGACATGCACTTTTCTACTTCTTAAGGGTGATGAATGACCAATGGTGACTGTTTGATGAGTTTCATTTTTCCCATTTGCTTCTGTGCTGCGCCCCATTTTCTCACATAAATTGTTAGGCTTGAATTCTTTGCCTTTGCTAGTAACAAACTTTCTTCTGATGGGTGGAGTTCTGGATGATTTGCAGACACTTGCTAGGTGTCCTCTTTTATCACAACGAAGGAAAATGGTGTCCAAAAACTTGCATTCAGTGCGGGGGTGGCTTCCCCCACAACCTCTGCAGTAGAAATCTTGCCTCTTTCTTCCCAGGTCTTTCTTTTTCCACTTCTCGGAAATGTCGGCTAGATCGTTTCCTTCCAGATACATTTGGAAACGATCTGCATACGACTCCCAGTCTTCTGCTGTCGGATCGAACGGGGCTGGGGGGGTGTTCAGCGCAGCCATCTCGCTCTCCTTCTGTTCCGCGTTGCCGTCGTCTTCAGGGGAATCCCACCTTCGTCGCCAGTGTTAAGTTTGCATGAAGAGACAGACGCGGAGTGCTTCAAGCTCTTAGTTTATTAGTGACTATAGTTCAGAACGGACCCGCTTTGGCTGGGCTGCGGCTGCTACTTATAGCCAGCAGCCACAGTTGCCAGCCAATCAGAGTGCAGGGTTTTCCCGCACTTTTTAAACCAATCATTTCTAACATTTTACAAGAACAGTTCAAACTAAACCAATGACTTCAAACCTGCATACATAACAAAAACCATTCTCTGGGGCTTGAGAGCTGGAAAGGCCACTGAAATCAGGAATAGTTCTGAGATGTCTAATCTACCTTCCTCTGTAATGGCCTTCCAATGTAAAATAATTTCTTGCTGCCAGTGTAGTAAGTTGTTAATTGCTGCTTTGAGTTCTATAACTGCAATAGCCACAAGCTAATACATTATAAAACATATGGCCATTTAACCATTTAATTCTCCCTTCTCTCCCTTCCTCTCCCTCTCTTTCCCTCCTTCCCTCCCTCCTTCCCTTCTTCCCAGAAGCATTTCTTACCTTAGCATCAGAGAAAACCATCAGATACACAATGTCTTACTGATCCCGAGCAGACTGAGTACATACCCTGTGATATCAAGCATTATCTTTAATTAGGGGAGTGGCTTCACAACACTACATATTCTTGGTTTCCACCCAGGAGAAGCATCAATCACTCAATGCATTTTCAGCCTCAAACACCGCTTAAAATTATGACCCTCATATTTTCCTTGAAGTGGCTCGAAGTGGAGGATCAGTGTTTCTCAATCTCAGCAACTTTAAGAAGTGTGAACTTCAACCACCAGAATTCCCCAAACAGCATGGTACCTAGGGAATTCTGGGAGTTGAAGTCCATACACTTTAAAGTTGTTGAGGTTGAGAAACATTGCTCTGAATTATAGTTACTACAGCTTGAGTCATTACCCAGACTAACAAGGTTTAAATGCAGCTTTCTCCAAGAAATAGTCATTTTATGGATACTAGACAGTCCTGCAGAACGGCCCTCAACTGTGTTAGAGCTAGCAAGGAACAATGCCTGTTTCTCAGCCAAGAAGACTGCAGTCCAAGCTGTGAAGGACTGAGAAGTGGATTTTGATGGATACAGGTCCATTTCTGCAAAATTCTTCTGAGTGTCACATAGGATTCTTCACATACATTAGTTACAAGACGTCTCATGTCTAGAGGTCTTTATACAGGTGTGCCTTCTCCCTCATTGTGTAAAACCTTCTGCAAATACTCTCTCCATGGCACCTTTTCAGGAAATATAGATAAAAGAGATAGCACACATTGAAGGAAACATGTATGGTAGAAAACAATAACATAACATATACCACAGCACTAAAGAAAGATCATAAAAAGCCAAAAGAACTTTGGAAGCAATTCTGAATCTTGAGGGGAAAAAAAGATGCTTCTTTGCTTCTACTGCAGTTTGTTATAATTCACTACTTAAGATAAAGTGAAAAACCCAGCATGTATAGATATCACTTATGTAGTAACACCTTTATTTTTTCTATCTTTTTCCATCTGTGTAATTTATCAGACAGAATCATGCCAGTTACAAGCATGTGCAGATAGAATTGAGTTATGGAGACAGGCTGTAGAAAGTTGATTTGAATTAATAGCTGTTTGCTCTGTAAATGGCTTTCTGAATTTAGAGAAAGCTCTTTTGCTCACAGTGGTCACACCACTGAGAATTCAAGTGATTAGTGAAACTTCAAAAGGAGAACAAAGTTGACCAGTTCTTATGTAATCTAGTCACTAAATATAAAAATAACTTGTAATGGAATCTATTGGAAGAAACTGGAGCCTGCTATTACTTCTTAGTCCTGTTTCACAATGGGATCATCCAACAGCTGAAGATATTTGTCAATATAGTACTATTATATTTCTAATCTGTCAGAGATTGCTGTGAAAATGAGAAGAATAAGGTTTTGTAGGGAAAATGCTGAATCAGGTTTTTTTTGCCCAGTGTTACATCTGCAGTGAATGGAAAGACCTTGAGAGACTAGTGCCAAATTAAGTAATAACAACCTAAAAAATGTTATTGACCTCCCTTCAGTATTTTTCCTGTTTTCTTTTTGTGAGTTATTGATATTGGCAGCCACACTGGTGTCAATTGCAGGAGAATTGATGAAACATCTTCTGGAAGAAAAACTAATTTGCCTACATGCAAGACCAGCATGCTGCTTTGCCCTCTGATGCAAAATAAAAGCCCAACCTTTACCCTTTTGAGCTATTTTTACCCTGATTTGAACAGTGCTTATTGTGCATGATCTGTTTCATGGTTTCAGAGCTGGTGTCAGCAGAAAGATTGTTCACTTTAAGATTTCCTATCGAAAAATGGGAGTTTTAAAAGACAATTCTTACAAAAGTCTTTAAAGAACATAGGTTATTTGGTGATGATAGCTGATGGTCATGGTCCATTAATGTAAATTATTCCTTTATTCACCCACCAACTGTGCTCAGGGATTGAAAGGAACCTCAAAGGCAGAGATCTGTTTAAATCTGATGACAGGATTTTACATACTATTCTGTTGCAATAGTCTTTCTCTGTTTTTGTTTAAATAAACAACCAGAAATGCTAGAGTTTTTGTTTGTTTGTTTTTAGTCATTTCCCCTAATATAGCATTCTATCTTTTTTCCAGAAATTCATGGCAGTGTAGTAATCTGTCTGATGTTACAACCAGCTATTCAAACCATTTTAGGCTGAATGATACAGCTAGTGTTAGGTGATTATGCCAATTCTATATGGCTCTGGGCCTATGTAACTTGGAAACTGCCTTTCCCCAACAATTTCTGTTCCCTCTGCATGAACAAGAGTCTTGGGCCTTGGTGGTGCAGGCTGTTAATAGCCTAGCATTTAGTTCCAGCTGCCTGTAATTATTACAGGCTCGAATCCCACCAGGCTCAAGGTTGACTCAGCCTTCCATCCTCTCGGGGTAGGTAAACTGAGGACCCAAGATTGTTGGGGGCAATAAGCTGACTTTGTAAAAATGCTGCTTAGTAATAAGCAGGCATATACAATGGAAGCAAGGCTGTTGCTGAGTGCATTGGGTTGTATCCCAAAAATTGTAAGCCGCCCTGAGTCTCCGGAGAAGGGCGGGATATAAATATGAATTAAAAAAAACAAACAAGAGAGTGCTTTCTAAGAGTTTCCATCCAGCAGGAGGTGCAACAAGAGGGGAACTAGCAACAGACATTCTCTATAATAGTTCTTTGAAATAATTTGTCTTCTGAAACAAGGATAGCCCTTATTCCCATGGGCTTCCAGAAACAGGTGAACTCTTAAATTGGCTATCTAAATTGTGGGGATTAGATTTTGAATTTTACATTTTTACAATAATAAATCTATAACATTGTTTTGTACTGTGTTTTATTTGTTGGGCCTGTTAGAATATGTTTGGTTTCAGATGGAAAACAAATCTCATTAACAATAAATAAGAAAGCAAACAAGCTTAATATAATACAATTCTTCTCCATCTCCCCCCTCAAAAATAACTTTGTATGACAGATTTGGCTGAGGAAGAGCAATTGGTCCAAAATTACCAAAGGAGAGTTGTTAAAGTTGGTTTTGATCCTTGATCCTCTCAAGTTAGCAGTATTCCTTTTTTAAAAAATTCATATTTATATCCCGCCCTTCTCCGGAGACTCAGGGCGGCTTACAATTTTTGGAGCATAACCCAATGCGCTCAGCAATAGCCTTCCTTCCATTGTATATGCCTGCTTATTACTAAGCGGCATTTTTACAAAGTCAGCTTATTGCCCCCAACAATCTTGGGTCCTCAATTTACCTACCCCGGGAGGATGGAAGGCTGAGTCAACCTTGAACCTGGTGGGATTCGAACCTGCAGTAATTGCAGGCAGCTGGAATTAAGTGCTAGGCATTCAACAGCCTGCACCACCAAGGCTCTTAAATGTAAGCATTTTTTAAATTAATTTACATATAATATTTGCCATTTTGCTATAATATTTGAGTGAAGTATGACAGATACTAATGAACTCCATTACTGCATCCCAGGTTACAGAAAACTCCATGTTGGCACTTCTTGTATCAAGCAATGCCAGTTGGTTCCCATTTAAGATTTTGGCAGGTTTTATTTATACCTTCCTCTAGGAGCCAATTAAATATCATCCAAATAGTCTTGCTTTTCAAACACAAGCTATTTATTTATTCATTTAAAATAATGTTAGCCCACTTTTCTACACAAATGAATCCTCAAGTGGCTACCTATAATTAAAATAAAAAACACAAAATGAAAAATGTAATGATGTAAATGAAATTATTAAATTAATAAACAAATAAAAGCATGATAACAGAGACACATCTTGGTTCCTAAAAGTGCAGAAAATCTGCTTTAATCTGCTTTAATAAAATCTTAATTTCAGTGTTGAGCTTAAATTTTAGATACTTCTGAGAAAAGTGAAGGTTCTAGATTTGCAAAAGCATAGGAGAATAGGGTTTGAAAGGCAGCCATTAGCCAAATTGTGCTTCCCATTTTTCTGGGATCATAAGCCAGGAAAATTGAGCATGCCAAATTCAAGCAGATGCCTGTACTAATGCTAAATTGTTACAGAGTTTGGTCTCTTAATTATTAAAAAAAAAAAGGTTTGGAAACTAATAGGAAGTTGTTAGAAGTCTGAATTAGCTATGGAATAACAATTAGAGAAGATTCACCAACAATTATCCCTTAATGTTCAGAGCCTAAAATGGTCTGTAAGTCTATCTGTAAGCCTTATGTCTTTTGTCGAGTAGGCAAAATATAAATGGCTTCCTGCTTTAATTTTTTTCTATTAAAAATACTTTAACTTATGCTTAATTTTATTTTTTTGACAATGTATTTATTTCTTAAATTTATTTGCCACCTATCCCATAATGAAGCAATCCTTATTGTTCTAATTATTAATCACTTGATAATTGAAACAGAACTTTGTCACCTTCTCTTCCTTGATAGAGCCATATTTGTTCGTTGGTGTATCTTGGAGCTGCAGACAAGATGAGGCAAATGGAATGTAGTTTAAAACATCAAGTGAATAAATGAAATATAACCTTCAGACATTCACCACAGCACCATCCTATTATTACTTATTCAGAGAATTTAATGGTACAAACTTCTAGAGATAAGCATATATATTGGTACTAAGGTACCAGTGCTTTAGATATTGCTGGATTACAACTTCTTTCTTTCCTCATGTCATATCTAATGGAAATTATATTTAGTATTGTAGCTTTTAGCACTGGTTTTATTTATATTAATTAAATTAAAATTAATTTTAATTATATTAATGGGTGGATTATCCTGTAGAATATTCAAGGAAACATAATTTTGAATGTATTGTTTAAGTCAGCAGTGTCCAACTTCTCCAGCTTTGCAGACTGGCAGAGGGGGGAGGGGATGGTTGCACGTGAACGGCGGGCAAGCACCTGCACACTTGCAGCCTCCATTTGCACAGGTGGGCTGTTGCCTATGGGTTGGGGACCTCTGCTTTAAGTCAATTAAAGCAATTATAGTTAAAGCAGTTAATATCAGTTGTTCATTTCCAGAGGCTATACCACTAAAAAGATTTAACACATCTTGTTACTAAGTTGTGATTAGTGGTGTATGTACCTTGATGATCTAGTCTAGCCTTCATTCTCTGTAGTCTTTGTAGATATTCTGGAACAATAAACCTTGGATTTTCTAGAGAGTATAATAATAGAAAATAAATCCATGAGCTGTCAAGAATTATTCTATGTAATTGTGATTACCAAAGATTTGAAAAGTTATTCTAGCAAGTTTCATCTAAATTCATTGCCTAGATTTTCCATTTTTTTCTTCTTAAACTATGGTTCTCCATGTGATATTTTATAACAATTTCTATATGGGTGTTGATCCACAACTGTTTTTAACAGTTCTGGTGCATTGTTATTGACAAATAAAACAAATCCTTCCAACAAATGCTGAATTGTTTCATTCATCAGTCAATTCTTCCCATTTTTTTCCTAGTTGGATGAGAATAGAGTAGTGTTTACCCTAGCAACAGCTGTGAACAGGGAACCAATTCTGAAAGTGTATGATTTATGGGATATGCTAAAATATGTTTCTTTTATTTTTTGTTGTTGAAAAAGTCTCTTGTGGATCTGTTTAATCAATACCAGTGAACACAAGAAGTCTTTTTCTGCCACAGCAAGCTTGTTAGCTTTTTCATTGGTTGCTGGCAGAGATGGTATTCAGCAGGTTCTGACCAGTTCTGGAGAACCGGCAGCGGAAATTTTGAGTAGTTCAGAGAACCAGCAAATACAACCTCTGACTGGAGATTTTACAGTATTTTCCCCTGCCACACCCACCAAGCTACGCCCACAGAACCGGTAGTAAAAAAATTTGAATCCCATCACTGGTTGCTGGGTAGTCTTTCAAATAATTTCAGATCATTTGTAGTAATTAAAAGTGGCATCTAAAATTCCACTGATATGCCCAAATTCTTGGCTTATTGCACTTACATTTTTGAACAAATTTTCTGAGTTTAAGTTTTTCAATACTCCATCTTTTAAGCAAACAGACCAGTTCCATTTCAGTTAAACTTATTCCCCTTTTTCCCTGGAGCTGAGTAGAATTTTTGGAACTATAACTTTATTTTAAATTCATTGATGTAAAACTTGCTACTCTATGTAACATTTACTTTTCATTCTTTCTTTAATAAATCTGCCCTCTTTCCTTACTCTGCCTCCATTTTAACAAATTTTACAGATAACTTTCAGTTTAATCATTTAAATTTTACAGGTAGCCTTCAGTTTAATCTGTGATAACATACAAAGAACTGTTAAATGAATCTGACTTGTCAAGACTACATAATATGTACTAGATTTGGAATACCAGTTGGATGCTGCTGAAAATAATCATAATAATTGCATAAAGCAATCCAATACTGATGCTTCTGAGGCACCAATGAATTAATTGCATGCCAGAGCAGAAATGATTACCAAAACATCTATGCATCACTGCATTGCAACGATTCATATTTGTACAATGTAATTGTACTGCTGTACATAGGAGAATTGTGGTCAGGATTAAATTACTCATGAGAGAATGTAAATACTCAATTTCTTATTATTCTGCATTTCACGCTATACAAACAGACAGTGATAGGGAAACCAAACATAAACAAAAGTAATTCATACAATACAATTTGCCAAAAAGAGATCATTTCTATTTCACATTATAAGATTTGTAGCGAAGTTTTGTTGATGAACAAACAAGCTTTTTCCCCAAAAAATCTGTCCTCCTCACTCTGTGACAGAGGTCCTTGTTGGATTCTGAAACCAGAACAAAGATATATTTTATTTATTTATTCATTTATTTGGTTAGATTTATAAAGCTAATAAAAACTATCATCTTTAGTTCTGTAGCAAAATATTTATGCTGACATATAATCACTCAGCCACAACAGACTCTCTCCAAATTTAGCACAGAAGAGGCCTAACAGGAATTCTCAGGCTGAATTAAGACTCCTGTGTCTGAATTTTCATTATGACGAAAACAGGAGACATATACTGAGTTGGCCATTTATAGCCCAAACAAACCAGTAAATAGACTTTGAAGAGAAAGTTATTCTTTCTTTTGGCCCTCCCTTGGAATGGACAAGTAGGTACTGCTTTTTTGAGGAAACTTTTTCTACATAGTACACATAATTGACCCTTTTGCTTTTTTACTTATGAATGTAAAACTATTGAATTAAATCCAAACATTTTGTGAATTCAACAACTTATTTTTTAATTCCCTCCTAAATACTTCTTTCTGCAGGAAGTATCCTCAAGATAGGACTAAGAAATTATGTGGGGACTGGGGGTAGAAAAATAATACTATTAAAAACATCTATGAAAATGGCTGAATAAGCAAACTGCATCTGTCTATTTTGACAATTATTTTCTCATTGTGATTATCCATGTTAAATGTTAGCCTGGTTCTGAAGAAAGCCCAATCCTCACTAAAATAATATTTAATATAGGAAACTGAATTAGAACAGAAAAAAATATATCTGTTGCAGAATTACATAGTATGATTACATAGCATGCGGAAGAAACCCAAATGTGAGAATAATGATTACCATGAAGTACCATAATGCTCTGAGGAGACTCAGATGAAAGTAAGTTTCATTCAATTTGTTTTGGGAGAACCTATAATATTTATCAGGATTTATTCTTAATGCTACATTTATACTTAGAGACATAGCAGTTTCTGTAACTCTTCAATTTCATCAGGAGCAAAACATTCAAAATTATGCAAAAGGATATAGTTGGCTCATTCAAGCAAGTAGACAACTTGAACCTTTTGAAACAACATAGTTCAGCCAGTAAGATCATTCATAGTTTTCCAAGATCCTGATTTCTGCTTCATGAGCTTTGGCTTTTTAAGTCTCAAGTTCCAGCACAATACAATGCATTCCTCAAGTATTAATATAAGATTATTGTAACAGAGACTGAATCATAATTTTAAAATGCTTTGTTTATTCATAGGATTGGAACTTTGAAATTTAGATTTATATCTACATCACTATTGAGCCTTAAAGCCTGTTGGGAGCTATGTTTGATAGAATTTGTGGAAAATCTAGAATCTCCTCTCATCCATCAAATATTAAATCATCAAGTCACTGAAAGAAAGTCTGGCTGGTGAGGATCTGGTGAGGAGCAGGGATGGCATTTATGGCAGAGATTGATGGCTGGATTGTGGCTGGCAAAATCTTTACAGAGAATGGAGAGATCTTGACATTGAACTCTGGACAGATGCTCCTTGTGAGTAGACTGCAGGAACCAAGCTTTTAAAGATCAGCTTATGTGAGCAGCTGGGTATCCTGAGATTCTAACTAAGTTTATAGTTGTAATACAGCCTATATGGACATAAAACTCAAACGAGTCTCATTTCTTATTCATTTTGTAAGTGTGTCTTTATTGCTTTAAAATATTAAGAAACTACAGATCAGTAAGCCTTTACTATATTCACTGGGAGAATCTCCTTAGCAATTTGCAAAAGGATTTAGAAAAAATAGTATTTGGAGTAATAAACAGAAAAAAGAATGGATTTGAAACATGATTTTGAATTAATTATAAGAATCCTTTTCACTGGAAATTGGATTCCTAAGAAAAACATGATAGTATGGAACTTTGAAGGTTGGATATAGAGGGAGCTAGAGGAATTTAAATATTACAATTAAAAGAAAGGGAAATATAAAATCAATTTGTTAATAAAGAAAAGCAAAATATTTCACAATATATGTTTTCATATTTTTATTGTGAACAATGGATTCAGAAGTTAATTTTAAGAATGTCTGTTATCATAGATAGATGATATGTAAACAATATTACGAGAGGGAACAATGTATGGAGAGAAACAAGATCTACTAGATAAGACTGAAATTGATTTGAATGTGGATTTAAAAATGACAAGCTTCAAGAAGTTTATGGAAAAGAAGATAATATACTGGATATACACATGAAACTGATTGATGTATAAATAAAAGGGACATACAAATAACCAACCAGAAAAGTGAAATCGTCAAATATACTGCATTTACAAAAGAGAAGTGTTAAAGTTTGGAAGGATTTTTTTGAGAAAGAATAAAGAAAATATGAAAAGAAATCAAGTTCTAGCATACTATTTGACATAAAAAGTAAGGTTGTTAAAAGTACGAGGAAAGGTTATAAGTTGGTTTGGTTGATCAAGATTAAAATAGATCTGTTTAACCCCTAAAGGATTTTTGATGACCAGGTAAAGGATTGAATAAGAAGACTTTAAGATTTTGTTTATGGTTAAGAGATAATTTTTAGGGAAGAAGAGAAAATTTGTTGTATTTTAAGAGATATCAACATCTAAAATTGTTACTAAAATCATTTATACTTGTTGTGATGAAGGGAGAAGCGTCATCTTTATGTAGTTCTCTACCTCCTTTTCTATTTCTTTCTTTATAGCAATAGCACTTATATACTGCTTCACAGTGCTTTACAGCCTCTCTAAGCGGTTTACAGAGTCAGCATATTGTCCCCAACAATCTGAGTCCTCATTTACTGACCTCAGAAGGATGAAAGGCTAAATCAACCTTGAGCTTGGTGAGATTCGAACTGCCAAATTGTAGGCAGTCTGCAGTTAGCAGAAGTAGCCTGCAGTACTACATTCTAACCACTGCACCGCCATGGCTCATTCTATTCTATTCTATTCTATTCTATTCTATTCTATTCTATTTCATTCCATTCTAATTTTTTTGCAGTTTTAATGTTTCTTTCTTTTTTACTCATATATATATTTAGTTTGTACTAGTTGTTATGTTTTTAATTGTAATCTCAAATATATATATATATAAATTGTATAATGAAAAGGATGTGTGAATTGTCTTAGAATGGCAGTCAAATGTAACTTCTGTTATTAGTGGAGAAAATCTCTGTTCTATATTGGCTTAATTTAAGCATATGGGCAAATTTCATGGTCCTGCTGACATCAATAGAAGATAAATTATTTATTCTAAGTCTGAGTTTGGTATAAAATCAACTTGATAGAAGTTTAATATGGATTAAAGTGGTCCAGGTTATGTATAAATATATTATTTCTCTTTTTTCTATTTCTATATTCCAATAGATATTTATCTTTATCTTTGTATTTTGTAATTATGTCCTGGGGCTTGTTTAGTTTAATTTTTTTAAAGTATTTATTGTTGTTGTTGTTTTAATTGTGAGCCACCCCGAGTCTTCGGAGATGGGGCGGCATACAAGTCCTACTAATAAATAAATAAATAAATATTTGATTGCAGATTGATTGTTCTAATGAAGTACTTTTATACTTTATCAGGGGAATTCTACTGTATGTTTGTCATAACAATAATACATTTTTACTTACATTTTGATTTTGTCACATTTAGCAGAGCTTCCAAATCTAGAGGCCCTCAGCAAGCAAAATTCCTTAAAACCCAATTTAATATCTCTTGATCTCCATCAATTTTGATGGAGCTTTGCCTAATTCTTATATATAAACAACAAGATAAGCAATATAGATGGCCAAGGATTACTTGCTAATTTGAATCATGATCAATACTTAGTTTCAAAATATGCTTAACAGGTATTAGAGAAAACAGTTCATCCAAAGTGTATCACATATATGTTTTATCTTAAAATTGTGGCATTTTTAATAAGGAAGCCCACACAAATATGTATTGTATTTGCACAAATCATTTTGCAATTATGTAACCTTATAAATGAAGAGCTTGGAGTAATATACTACTACTTCCCTTTTTATTGTTGTCTTGCATTGTAGCAAAATTGTATGTTTGGACTATGAAAAAGGACATACCTACAGCATTTAGCAGCAACAAGACTGGAAAGTATTTTCTGTTAAAAGACTTCGCATCACAAAGGTTGTAGCACTCATTAAACATTGTACTAGTTAAATAACTCAGTGAAATTATACACTATTATCTTTAAATAAGCAATCCTGATATTCTCACAGTTAAACATTCAAAAAGCCTGCAATACATTTCCAAAATGCTTCTTGTATTCTGATGCCTGTATAGATTTCAAGAACAAAGGAAGAATGAGAAACTGTCATTGTGGGAAAGAATGTGAATGAGAGTTATTTTATACTTTCTTTGGGGAGGCCAGACAAGACATCTTTACATTTGTAGACATGTCTGCCTTTGCTCAGCAATAAATAGATTGGTATTTGACCCTGTTCTTCCCCCTCTTCTTGAGGTTAAGGGTCAATAGCAAGGTGATGCTCAACTCTGTGAATGGAAGGGGTTTAATTGCTTAAGGGTTGTTTTACTAGCTAGTCACATGGAAGTTGTTATGTATGCAGGTTTGAATGTCATTGGTTAAGTTTGAACTGTTCTTGTAAAATGTCAGAAATGATTGGTTTAAAAAGTGCGGGAAAACCCTGCACTCTGATTGGCTGGCAACTACGGCTGCTGGCTATAAGTAGCAGCCACAGCCCAGCCAAATGGGGTCTGTTAGGAGCTATAGTCACTAATAAACTCTTCACTGAAGCACTCCGCGTCTGACTCTTCATGCAAATCTAACAGAAGTAACAACAGAGGAATGTTGCAAATCCTCTCTCCATTTAGCATATTTTCATACTTTTGACTATTTGGGGCTGAATGCAGCAAAATATGAACTTTCAGAGGCATTGTAATTAATTTCAAAGTCATATACATGGAACAAATATGCCTGAGATGAAATCTTCCAAAAGTATGGCGGAAACCAAATTCTATGGTTTCTTTTATAGTCGGAAATTATTTATGCTTTATGATAAAGTAGATTGGCTCATCTATATTTAATGTATATTCTACATTCTGGATTGAAATATTTGTCCAGTAATGAGAAAGTTAGACTTCCAGTTAATTTGTGGGGTGTTCTAAAAACAGGATTCAAACATAATGCATAGCTACATAGCCTTTGAGCAGTGTATTTTCTCTGGTACTCTGGTTTTATGTCATTTGGTGCAATAAGGGCTATTTTAATTCCAGTCTCTTGCTCACACTTTAAATTAAACTCTGATTGCTTCCATATTTCCCCTTTAACAGAAATTGCCATTCTCTGTTCACTTTCCTTTCTGTGGAGAACTTGATAATTTTGCTGATACATACATCAGTGCATTTCAATTATATTTGTATTCTCCTCTTGAGTTTTTGTCAGCTTGAATGATAAAGAATTAGTAAGGCTTTTTAGAGTTCATGTGCTACTAATTGAAAGTATCCTATAGGTCCTGCCATTTTATTGCTCTCTGTTAAATAAAACTGGGAGATTAATGATGAATAGCTTACAGAATAGCCTCTTTTATTGCCAGTTTCCCCATATTGGAAGTAACACTGGTCTTTTTATATACATGGATCATTCATTTCTGTGCATAGAATGATCTGTGTTTTTAAATCATCATTCCCTCCCAAGTCCCTCTAGGTCTCTTGGTTTTGTTGGCCAGGTATATCTCTAGAGCAATGAGATGGTAGAGATCAAGGCAAATAGGGAGCTGAAAACAGCTTCCCCGCCTTCTATTAGTGGGAAATTCAGCTGGGTTGAAAGCCCTGTTTTGCATATGAAAAGGAGTCTTCCATTTGCAAAATGGCCATTTAGGATGTAAGCCATAATGACTCTGCTTTTATTATTCAATAGTACTATAGTGCCTTCCATATCCAAACCATCTAGAATCTCCAGAAGGATGACATTATTAACATGTTGAAAGTTGTTGAAAAGTACAAAAGAATAAACAGGGGCACATTTACCCCTTTTATGCAAAAATTATGCCACAGAGTGATTAGACATTAGGAAGCTTAAACCAGGCCTGAATCTTAATAGAATAAAAAATATCATCCTAATACAGATGTTCTTGTATTAGGTCAGTCTATTTCATCAAATATTTTCCAGATATTAAATACTGTCAACTGGTCTACAAGTTATTATATTTTGCAAATGCAAATTGATTTTTTTAATATATCAAAATCTAATTTGATTTCCCAATGTCTGTGACCTAAGCTATCTGTTGATGATGGCTGGAAAGGGCTGGACTAAAAGTCAGCACTGAGTCACTGTTCATAGCAGCACAAGAACAGGCACTAAGCACCAGATCTATAGAAGCAGAGGTCTACTACAGTAGACAGAACCCAAGCTGCACACTGAGCAGAGAAATCTCAGAGACAGTCCAACACATAATGGTAGGGTTTAAGATGCCTGTAAGAACAGCATACACTGAACAGCACAATAAAGTAATTGGTATTGTATATAAGAACAGCTGCACAGTGTATTGGCTAGACCTCTCAAGTCTGGATGGGAGATTCCATAGAAGATTGTGGAGAATAAGAGAGCTTATATCCTTTCACATCCAGATGGATAGTCAGGGCCAATCAATTAGACATCATAGTAGTAGACAAGGACCAGAAGACAGATAGATGTACTGGTGCCAACTGACAACAACATCAGAAAGGAGTATGAGAAGGTGAGAAGTACGGGACCTGAAAGACAAGCTAAAGAGGATGTGGAAAATAAAAGTGGTTCCAGTGTGGTAGGAGCATTTGGGCCTAAGTAGGAGAGTAGTTTCATCAGATCAAAGAACAATCTCAGAGCTCTCTGTCCAGATGAATTCAATGCTAAGAACAACTGAGATAAGGTGGAGAACTCCCAGGCCTCTGGTAGAAGACTTGAGTTGGAAGAAGACACATAATACTCATAGAGGTAGAAGGTAATTTTTATACATACACACACAGAGATGGATGCACACATAAAGAGAGACACAGACATAGAAACAGTCACACTTAAATGAAATGAAAATTGTCTGCTTCTCTTTTAAAACTGCCCATATCGGCAGCCATCCCTCTTAAGGACTGCCAACTCCAGAAACATTTTCCAGAAACTCTGTAAGTATGGCTACATGAAACTGAAATTAGTGCAGTTACTATCTACATTCCATCTATAGATAGTAGATGGAATATATACAGGCATATGACAACAGAAGAAGAATCAATAAAGTTCTACAGTAATCAAACTATATCAGCAAACCTGAAGAATGACACAGTGTCCAACATATTAGAAGAGATAAGTTTTCATACCAAAAGAAAGGACACATAACAGAATGTGCAAATTACCACACAATATTATTGATTTCTCATTCTAGGAAAATATTGCTGGGGCTCTTTCAGCATAGATGAGAGCCCACATGGAAAGCAAAGTGAGAGATGCTCAAACTGATTTTATAAAAAGCTGAAGCACAAGATAATTATTGCCGAAGTATGCTAGTTAACTGAGAAAGCAAAAGAATATATGCATCATTAATTATAGAAAGATCTTTGTATAAAGCATGTCAAGCTATAAAATAGGAAAATTGGAATCCCAGAAATATGTTATTGTCCTCATACCTATACACAGGATGGGAATGAAGTCACTGCCTCCAGGCTGGCAAAGCAGTGAAACAAAGCTCAATATTTTTTCCTTATTTATTTATGCTGAATATATATTCAGGGAAGCTGGATTGGAAGAGGATAAACATGATATTAAAACTGATGGAAGAAATTTCAATAACCTGTTCCATGTTGATGACGTTATTCTGGTAGTTGAAAATGCAAATGATCTGCAAGCTCTAGGAATGAAAATCAAGGAAATACTTCAGTGAAAAAAATGGGACTAAGTTTAGATATAAAGGAAATGAAAATAATGAAAACAATAAGGTGACCAGCCTTAGATTTGATGATTATGATATTGAAGTGGTGGATAGTTTCTGCTTTTTAACACTGATTATAAATATAAAGGCTTTCATGACTATAAGCTGCCCAGAGTTATCTTATAATAAGATGGGCAGCCAATCAATCAATTAATCAATAAATAAAAAAGCAAGCAACTAAGAAATACAGCATTCCCTAGACTAGCACTAGGTGGAGTAGTAATGAAGACTTTGGAAGTCTTCACTACTACTTCGTTTAAATGCCATGACATATCTATATTTACTAATATCAGAATTTTTTTTTTTTAATTACATTTATATGCCACCCTTCTCCAAGACTCAGGTGCTTACAATTTTGGACACAACCCAATGTGCTCAGCAATAGCCTTCATTCCATTGTATATGCCTGCTTATTACTAAAGCATTTTTAAAGGTCAGCTAATTGCCCCAACAATCTTGGGTCCTCAATTTACCTACCCGAGAGGATGGAAGGCTGAGTCAACCTTGAGCCTGGTGGGATTCGAGCCTACAGTAGTTGTAGACAGCTGGATCTTAAGAGCAGGCATTTACAGCCTGAGCCACCAAAGCTTGTAGTGGCTGTTCCACAGAATAGGCTCACTGTCGGGGGACTGCCAGCCGACATTGACTTGCCAACGGGACCCCGGGGAGCCCCTGCCTGTGTGCCCGTACAGGGCGGTTGGTCCTCGATATCGGCAGGAGGCGCTCCCTTAAATATTGTGGACCCATGTCATGTGGGACATATTGTGGAAGTGAAAATTTGGAGAAGTCTTCAGAAGACTGGAGAAGATATCCATGGTATCTTGAGAATACCATGGGTAGCCAGGAAAAAATTAACAAATAAGTAATAAATCAATCCAAAGTTCTCACTTGTGGGATACACAATCAGACTCTGGGACAACATAGTCCTTGAGTAGTCCATAAAGGGAAAATTTGAAGTAAGCATCAAGGAAGATGGCCTTAATTGTAGAGAAGATAAAGGCATTGTTGGAAGATCTGATGGGCCAGGTGGGGGTAGATCATTTTCGGGACAGTTTGTATTAGTGATTTTATATTGTGGCACCAATTTGATGAACACATAATCAATGTAACCGGAATTTATTATAACTGTATTTCAGTCTAATTTATATTTTTAACTTATCACCTTAGTTAAACACTTTCAGGCTGCATGGCGCTATGGGTGCCATTTTGCAAGTGGGTGCCATTTTCAAGGAGCCACAATTTATTGCAGTCATGCTGAAAATAGCACCCACTTCCAGCCATGTGACCTAGAGATACTGATGAGTGGAGCAGCCTCCTTTCCTTTCCAACAATAGCACTGGAATCCTGGAGATCTACAGAAGGTAAGACAGTGACATGGGTTGAGAAGGATGGTGTAGGACCTGGTGAAATAGGAAGCAGACCAAGGCCTGCTGGGACACAGTGGGTGGGAAGGAGCTCAACTATAGCATGCCAGCAGTCGATTGTAAAGGTAAATTCACATAAGTTTTGTGCATGTGGTTGTGGGGGCACTGCAGTGATTATAACATTGAAACCAGATGCATTGTAACTTTGAAGAGTTGCTAATCAACCAGTTGTAGCTTAAGGACTACCTACAAATACTTTGTATGGTTTTAACAAATAGAAAAAACATATTTGCGATAATGGCGAGTATCTGTAGCTCAGGTACAGGATAAGGTTGGAGGTTCATTCTCTGAGCTTGTGGGCTGGTTTCTGAACATTTCATTATCAGGTTAGGTAACATGTCAGTGTCAGTGTCAATGTTCTTTTGCTTATAAGGGCTTCATGTGGTCAGCAGGTGTCATGATTGTGAGGTCACATCAGGTGAGGGTCACCTCAGGACAGGGTCTTGTGATGGGTTAGGTGTGGCTTACGAGTGAGAGTCTTGTGATAGATCTTGTGATGGGAAGGTCATGTCAGGTGACGGTCATTGGGAGGTTAAGTGCTGGTTGGGGAGGGGTTGCTTGGATTGATTTAAAAATCTGTGCTGTCTTTGGTTGGTTGTACAGTTGATTTGAATTCTGAGGGGTTCGTAGGCTAGTTGTAGGTCAATGTGTCTGTTGATGGAATTGCTTGTGGAGTACCAGGCTTTGATAAATATATTCTTTTAATGTTGAGACCAATTTACATCTCTGTCCAGATCAGGGCATCTCATCCTGCCACCTTTGGTTTAAGTACAATAGGCAAGTATTCATACTGGCCCCTTTTCTGATTTCTGCCTCTCATAATATATGCTTGCCACATTACCCCTTGGGAAATAAGTATGTAAAATTGATCCAATAAGATATCTTCTAAAATAAATGGGCAATCTCAGGGATATAAAAGAGGTCATGACAAAGACCCTCCTCCTTTTAAGTCATGCAATGCTGAAATCTACTTTCCAATTTCTGCACTTTTTCTTCTGCTGTGAAAATATGGATGTTTTAATAGTGCATCCCCAACAGTGTTTGGCACTTTGTTTTCAGTTTGGTTAAGCTTTTAACATTACCACTGTAAGGTAACGGTATTGCTGAGTGTTTTTCCTGTTGTGCCACTTTCCATCACTGTCTGATCTGGTAAAGCTCACAGGAAGAGTTTCCTTATGATAAATTCCCTTGGGATTTAATTAAACTAAGGAAGCAGCAGACTGCTGGAGCAAAAAAAAGTGCAATGAATAACAGGACACTGACACACAGTGTTAGTCCAACTTACAGCTGAAGTAAGGGCTAGAATTCCATTGTCCACAAACAGCATTTTACATATTCTCTTTAAAAGCAAAAGTAAGAGTATCGTTCATATACGCACACTCACACACATACACACACTTTCTCTCTCTCTCTCTCTCTCTCTCTCTCACACTCACTCACTCACACACACACACACACACAAAGATACAAATTTGCAGTTGCATTGGTCTTGACCCAAACTACATTTTTATATATTTTCGTTCAGAGAAAATGTATATCACATCTGACTGCAATCACTTATTTGATTAAACTTTCTAAAAGTGTGCTAGTAAAAATGGTCACAAACAAATAACTAATATCCTGTTGCATTGAATATGATGCAGGATTGGCTGTTGCAGAATTGCTGGAATAACATTCAAGAAGGAAAAGCATTTAGTAATTGCTGTAATGACCTCTGATATAAGGAACATAAAACACTCTTTTAGTCTCTTTGGCATATATCTTTAAGATGATAATGATATAGAGTTGCTCTTCTTGCTTTTAAGACTGAAGCAAAATAGGGTAGATTAAAATTACAACCCAGTCTTGTTTCTTTCTGCAAAGAAGAAACCATTTTTCTCTTCTGAACTAGCTCTCTTTGAGTTCACCTTCTAATGAGGAATTCGTTTGGTTTGCATTTTAACTGAATTATCAAAAGTTCCTGAACTAAAATGAATCAAAATGCAGAATGCTGTGATCAGGTTTTGCTCTTTTTAAACAAAGTAATGCAATTCTTGACTGGGAATATATATTGAATTTATATACACAAAGATCATCCAGGGGTGGGATTCTCCCAGTTCGGACTTGTTTGGGCAAACCCCTTGTTCTGATGATCAGCTGGCTCCGACCTGGTTTGCTTCGACAAACATGTGAGCTCGCCCACCCACCCCTGCTCTTTCCTGTGCTTTATGTCTTTTTGTTAGAGCACAGCTGATTTGCGTGGCAGAGTGATTTACCGCACCTCAGCTGTTTTCTTCACCTGCAGTTGAAAGTATTAGCTTTTTTAAATGCAGAGCACCCACGCGGAGTGCACGTTTGCGCATGCATGCTCTGCACTCACTGATCGAACTGGTTGTTATACCGGTTGAATCATGCCGCTGGATACATCTTTTAAAGAAAATTAGGTTCAAAATGGGATGTTTGATGCTTAAAAATGCATCAGAAATACAGAATTGAGTGGAACAGATCAAGGAATGAAACCCCAAAAATAGATAGCTATATCTGTTGTTGGTTTGAGCTCCGAGCTTGGTGATTTGGTTGCAAATGTTTCATCCCCATTTGAGGAGACATCTTCAGTGTGCTTCAGATTGTGCTTGTCTGGGGCAGCACTGGCCTTTAAATACCTTTCTGAGTCCTGGTCTGATTTCAGGTTGTGTGATTGGCTGGCTGTAGTTGCTGAGTCATAGTCTTTGGATTTAAGCACCATCTGTGTGATGTAAATTAGTGCTGGTGTTATTGTTCAGATATCTTCTGATGATGTCATGGTCTGGTTTCGGGTTGATTTGATCAGCTGCATGTGGTGTGGTCGGATTACTTGTGATCTATCGAGTTATAGCTTTGTGTGCAGTGTGACTGTTTGTTGGTCTTTAAATGCTGCTTTGGGATCAAGGTTGATGTTGTTCTTTTGTTCTAAGTGGTTGATAGATTGAGTCAATGTCAATGTGTCTGTTTATTGATTTATTGGTGGAAAACCAGGCTTCCAGGAATTCCCTTTCTCTCCTTGACTTTGCCTGGGTTGCAACTGTGGTCCCAGTGGATAGATGATCTTGTCTTCTGATGGCCAGGAAGTGTTCTTGCAGACTGGTTGATAGTTTTTGTTAGAGTTTGCAGCAATTCAACCAGGACATAAGTAAAGAATTCAGCAGGATTCATTTATAAAAGAAACTTGTTTATATACAATAATATAAAGTATGATGCATGTATACAATACTCAGAACCAGAACTCAGAATCCAGAAGTCATAATCACAGAAGCTATATAAACATAGAAGCTCTATATTTATACAGACCAGTTTCCATAAACCATGCCCAGGCTCCGAGCAGTCTGACATTGCTCACAACAGGTGCTGTTTCTTAGTCACCAAACAGTTCCCATTAGCTGACTTGTTGTTATCTTTGTCCCAGCTAATAATTTCTCATATACTGACAGTTTTCTTCCTGTTTGGCCGACATAGTTCTTCTCACAGTTGCTGCATTGGATTCAATTGATTCAGGAACTACAGCCAGCCAATCATACAACCCGAAATCATACCAGGACTCAGAAAGATATTTAAAGGCCAATGCTCCCCCAGATGAGCACAACCCAAAGCACACTGAAGATGTCTCCTCAAATTACCAAGTTTGGAGCTCAAACCAACAATATAACTACCAACCTGAGCTACTAATATTCAAGGACATATCATAGACATATCTATTAAATTTTATGGTAGAAGATTATTTATTTATTAATAAGATTTATAAGGCTTCCCAAAAGAGCATAACTTTGAGTGACATATGACACACAAAAAAACAACAACCCAAAAACCCTGCACCAGCCATACAACATTAAATAAATGGCAACAGAACAAAGCAATCCAAAGGAGACCTATTCCATTGGCTCCACTCCAATGTCTATAAGAACAGCCAGGTCTTAATGGCTTTCCTAAAAGTGAACAGAGTTGGAATCTGTGTTATATATATCAAGGGGGAAATCATTTCATAGAACAGAGGCAATCTCTGAAAAGATACACTTGCTAGGTTCCATAAGTTGACAAACTCTAAAAAAAGGAACTTGGAGCATAGTCTCTCCAGGATGGGGTGGGCAGATGTCCTTGGGAGAAAGAAGTCCCTTAAGATTATGATTAGCTGACATTTGGATGTGCTCATAAGAATCTAGCTACAATTTAACCTCATTACAACTTTAGCTGGCAACTCTTCCCAGATATGTAAAAACTACAAGCACACTAACATTCCCTGTTCCATAAATTTTGCTATGCTGGATTGCCAGCAGAGATGAAAGACATGAGGTTGTACCTCCTAATGACTCATATTTGCTAGGTTAGAGGTGAGTATAGTCTTCACAAAGTAATTTGTGTCATATAGATAAACCAGATTACAACCTCATTTTACTGTGGTTAGAGCAAACTTTCTATCACCACCTTCTTCAGCCTGTAAATGTATTGAACTACCAGAATCTCAACCAACATTTATATTAAATAAACAGCAAGGAACAATACTTTCATAGCTACGGGTCTTGTACAGTGGAAGCAGCAGGCTGTGAATTTATCATATTTACTACACTTCAAGAGAACTTACAATCCTCATGTAGGCTACAAGTTTAGGTCCTTGCCTTTAAATGATGCATTAAGTTAGCATAGATCTCCCTGTGGCACATGCAGTTTAAAAATAATTGCTATTGTGTAATGCCGATGTATTGCTCCAAGAAAAATGACTCCATCCTATGTACAAAAGCAGTCTTTAATTTATATTGAATTTATCTCTACAACAAAACATTGTCTTTAATTAGAAAGCTTCAGACATACGATAATTATAGAAATCCAACAAGACTGTAAAAATTATTCTTCCTAAAAATTACTCCAGGCCAAACTCAAACAATTTACACAATAGTTATTAATAGTATGGAAAATACAAACAAAAAGAAATGATTTCATATCCTAACATAGGGAATTAAATAAGCAAAAATAATTAAATAGAAATTTCTGTCCATTTAACTGAAATCTGAACATAGCTATGGCATATGTGCAGCTTGCTTGATTGGCCATTATTTCATACTGTACAACTGAATGTTGAAACTGGTTTTGTTGAAAAATTTTTTATTTGAAATGATCAGAATATGCATCTGGAATCTGTAGTCACTTTTTCATAATGGTTTGTATCATTTGTATACTAGCTAATTTTGGGAAGATACAGAATGGTTGTAAAATTGCACTATAAAGGTTAATTTTAAATCTCTATAGTTTCATTTATCATCACCTCTTCTGTAGCACTGCAATCAATCAGGATGTTTAGGGCTTGTGTGTGTGTGTGTGTGTGTGTGTGTGTGTGTGTATGTGTATGTATGTATGTATGCTACTATATATAAAGAAATTAATTAATAAATATTTGGTGATAACCCCAGTGTATGAAGTGGTAAATAGCTTCAGTTTCTGATTGACTAATATAATTAAAGGGTCTTCATTCAACCTGAATAGAAAATTAGTACATAGATAGAAATATTTTGTATAGATGTGTTCTGACCTAGGCTTCACAAAATCATGAAACATACTCTTGTCCCAACAAACCCCTGTTTATTTGGCTAATGTGAATTCGTACCGTGTTTCCCCGAAAATAAGACCTACCCCGAAAGTAAGACCTAGCACTATTTTCTAAACCTGCCCTAATATAAGACCTACCCCCAAAATAAGACCTAGTGTAAATCTCCAGTTCCAGGAAGACTTTTCAGGGAGCAACCGTGCACCCGTGAAACACCCCCACACACACTCACACCCACTATTTGGCACCATAAATATATAAGACCTACCCCGAAAATAAGACCTAGTGTGTTTTTGGGAGCTAAAAAAATATAAGACAGTGTCTTATTTTCGGGGAAACACGGTATCATTCACATCCAGCAAAGTCCTGGCAAGCAGTCTTTGAAGGGTGAATTGCAACCACAACGCTGTATAAGAAAATACTTGGCAAGGAGTCTCTGTGAGTCACAAACAAATCTTCACACTAATTAAATGAACTAATTGTCTCCTGCAAACACCATTCCCCTTTTGCTTCTATTTATTCCTTATGGGAGGGGCCATTCACTGTCCACGTGTGCCTTTACTCCCAAGTCGACCCTTGTTCCTTAACTGTTCCCTTCTCCTGGCAGCTCTGCACATGCGCATTGCGAACAGGCTCCAGCTGTTCTTCTGCCCCACTGATCTCCGACTCTAAAGGCAGCTGATAAATGTTGGATGGCCCTGGCCCCATCTCTGCCTCCAACGCAGAGCACTCATCGAGCCTTCCCCAGACTCCAGGACTGGTCCATGTTCCTCCTCAACCTCCTCACTGTCCGAGTCTGCTACCAGCTCTACTGCTGCTGGTAGGCAACAACAAGATGTATGCAAAATGCACACTGTGTTGAGGGGCTTTGGAAAAACAGATGAATGCAAACAGATGTATGCAAAATCTAAATATAAGGCAATGCTAATAAATACAGTAATAATATATTGCTTTGTAAAGTCCTGGCATTTGAAAAATAGAAAAAGTTCCAAAGTAATACAAGTAATACAGTATGAAGCTACTTAGAAGTGAATATGACTTGGCTGTTGAATGTGTACATATGACATTTATGCATGCTTATCGGTGGAGAGGGAACGTGGTGGTTCAGTGGCTAAGCTGAGCTTGTTGATCAGAAAGGTCGGCAGTTCGACAGTTCCAATCCCTAGCCCTATGGAATGGAGTGAGTTCCTGTTACTTGTCTCAGCTTTTGCCAACCTAGCAATTCGAAAGCATGTAAAAATGCAAGTAGAAAAATAGGGACCACTTTGGTGGGAAGTTAACAGCATTCCATGCACCTTCGGTATTTAGTCATGCCAGCCACATGACCACAGAGACGCCTTCGGACAGTGCTGGCTTTGTAACAGAGATGAGGACTGTCCCCTAGAGCCAGAAATGACTAGCACATATGTGCAAGGGGAGCCTTTACTTCTACCTTTACCTTATGGGTAGAGAATTAAAAAAAATCTTATTGTACAGGAGGAATGGAATGGAATATACTGACTGTAATGCTAAATAGGAATAATGGCTCCATTGCAGCTTTTTGTCATAGATCCCAATTGCAGTTTTGGCCTTTGAATGTTTTTAATGATGAAATTAAATATTATCAAAGGGAAAAGAGAAAGGGCAGCGGTCCTGCAGGATATCTTAACTTATTAGGAAAGATCCTAATAATAATGTTGAAAAAATTCTATAAACCTGAGAAAAACAATGAATAATTATCATTTTATTTGAAAAAAATCTTTGTTTATGGTAGCTTGCCAAATAATTTTAGACCGAAAAGATTTTATTGATCAACATGGATGCAATGCAGCATCCATGTATTAAATAGTTAAAGCAAGGATACTTTTTTAGGTATTAAAAAGGAGGAAAGAATAATTTATAAACTTAAGGTATCCCAATGAGCTGAGATTTACTGGATTTTCCATTCAGTAATGTTCCTTGTGATATAAAACTGTGTTAAATTATCTATAACATTAATAGGAGACTACTGCTGTCCACAAGGGGCTGATATAGCCACATATCTCATATTATTATCCCTATTCTCAAGGAAAGCTCTGGCATTGATAGCAAAAGGAATCCAAAGGGGAGAAACTGCTTTTCTTGCCTCAAAGGAACTTTCCTATTAAGACCTCTTGACAGCTGGGTGGGGTAAGAACCTGAGATTAGAAATGCAGGCTATGATCCTGTAAGTTATATAGGAGGAAAAACATATACAATGGATACTTTGGGATGAGATGGAACCAAAAATATAGCCGGTATAGACATTTAAATTAAGTGATTCCATAGACTCGATGATTCTTTTACCTGGTTATTGTTATTAAATGATGAAAAATCTGCAAATATATTTTTCTCTCTCTCGCCCTCCCTCCCTCTCTGTCTCTGTCTAGGCACTTTGGTCATAAAGTTTTTCCCAGTATAGAAGTGTATGGCTCCTAGGAATATCAGTACAGGTATATCAGGCTGAAAACTAAACTGATATACTTGTGCTTATTAAGAGACTTGTAGCATTTGTTTGAGATTTCTCCTGCCCTACTCTTTTTTAAAACAGTTTATTTACATAATAAAGTGATTTATAAGATACTCTTCAATCTCAGAAAAGTGTCAAGAAACTGTAATTCTAAAACAACAACAAACGACAGTGTGAAAATATCATCATAGTGTAGTTCACTTGAATGCATTTTATTTCTGATTGGAATTGCTTTAGTTATGTGTAAACATTCAAAGCTTCCACAGAAAATAACTCAAGTGGCATTCTACTCATGCTTTGCTGGGAGCAAGCCTCGTTCAGACTAGGAGAGCAGATGCTGATCCAGGCCAAGACATTTATCTGCTTGTGACAAATGAGAAAACAATGCACGTCCATCAGAACTGGTCAAATTATTCTTGCCCGTGAGATAATCCAGCAAACTAATATTCCCATGAGCTCCCTTTTACTGGCAGTAAAAATGAAAATAATAAATAACTAATGATTTGCTGCCCTTTCCAAACACCCCAAATCAGGTGCCTGAGGTACTACTTCCTCTGTAAGTGACTGAGGCTTTTTATTTTTATTCTCTGCCTCATAGTGTATCACAGCATGCCTTATTATAGAGCTATCTCTTTGCCAGTGGTATGGAAGGGAACGTATCAGTTACCTTTCATCTCAAAGTTCTGTTTCATTTTACAGTCTGCCAATGACACAGAGCAGTGGTCAGAGAGATAGCTAGCTAGCTAACAGATGATAAAAAAGATACTCCTAAGTGTGGGAGATGTGCCTTTCCTTTAACTAACTCGGGAGGGGGGATTGGTGCCTGCTGTTTTTATAGGATACTATTCCCTGCCCTTTCTCCAAACCTTCTTGAGCTACCTCTTTTTATCAGGATTTGGCATCATCTTGGAGCAAAATTCAAGCTCAACAAGGGGTGCACAATTTGAATAATGTTTAATTGATTCAAGTCTGATCAGATCCTTAACTCATATAGTATCCAATTCAAATTAATGTATCAGGTCTGCCTCAGGTGTGCAGTTTGGGAAATCTAAATCCTTTGGTACTTCTTTGAGCTGAAAAGTGGAATGGGGTGTATTTGATTCAGTGATCAATGTGTTCACTCTCATTAGCTTTGCAATCAAACCACTAGCTTTCATCACCCCAACGATAGCCTTTTCGATAGGTTTGGAGCTCAGGGGACCAGAAGAGAACCACCCCCCTTTTTTTGCTTTTATGTGCAATTTTATTTCATTGTTACCCAGACACAATCTTGAGTTATGACACAACTCTGCCTTACAAATGAATTGCAGCCCAATACTTTATTTTATATTATTGCTATTCTTTTTCTTGCTTGACCTGTTCTTCTCTGATTTGTTTCTTATATTTTCCTTCTGCATTTCCATTCCTTCATTTCTCCCTTTTCCCCTACAGTGTAAAGTACCTTGGTTTGTTGCCTTTGCTTTTTCTTAAGCCTATTGAAGAAACAGGATATTTTACATGTCAGAAACTTGTAATATAATAACTTTAATTTTTGAAATCACCTGGTAATTTTTTTATAGATTTTTTTTCTTTCTCTGCCATCATCAACTATTCATTTTGGTTCTTCCTCTTGGTCAAGAATACAACATCTGTAGATAGGGATAACCACTGGATAGCACCAGAGTTTTCTAAATGTCTGCGATTATCTAATAGTCGTTTAGACTTTCACTGTTGTTATCATTATTCATAAGAGGCAGTTTTGAAGCATCTAAAACTCTGAGATGTTGCATCTAGATGAACCATTTATTTTTAGGTTGATTGTCACATGTGGTGCTCAATAACTTCACTTGTGATGCGTGAATATTGATTTTCACTTAAGTTACAGAACTATAATTATATTGCATCTATAAACATGCTAATTGCTTAGAAAAATATATAGCTTTCCCCAGAGTTGAAAATATTGGCATAGCAATTTTACTGTTTTGTCCAGAAATCTTGGGTGACTACCAAATAGATTTTTAACTAGGCACTTTCACTCAAAACTTGCAGCAGTCTGTAAATGTGACCTTTTCTTTCCAATTGCCAATTATTTTTTTCACTTGCCACTCAAAATTTGGGCTGCCAGATCTGGACTGCAGAAATTCAGGGGCAGAACCAAGATGACATCAAAAAGTAGTGTTTATTTTATCTCTTTGCTACCATATAGTGATCATCAGGGTTTGTACAGCCCAACACTCAACCTACTCAAAATAAAGCTATTTTTTTAAATGTGCCAACAATACAAACATGAATTGGCAAGAGCCAGTTAAAACAAAGTAATTGTGAGTGAGTCTTCTATATGTAAGTAACAGTGGTGTGGCTGGAACTGAATGCATTGCTGTGGTCTCATTAATACTTGCTGAAATAATGCTGACTTGCATTATTTATTTTGGCCGCATAAAATCGTCTTGCATTTCTCAAAGTTTTCTTGTCCCATTTAAATTACAGACAATTAGATGTTGAAGTAGCCGTGGTAAGTATGGTAAAAGCAAAACTGAGTCTGCCAAAATAGTCTGGCTGTAGGAATCTCTCTCTTCCCACTGAGTTTCACCTCTGATTTATAGCTTTCATTATCTATAGCTTTCTACCTGTCTATAGCTTTCATTAAGAAGCTGTAATACACTCTTTCAGAATATGATTGAATTCAAATTCCCATCAGTGGAGGTTACTATCAAGTGCTGCAAGGACTGAATAGATTCAGTGGCATGACATTGGAACATGATTTAAATTATGCCACATTCTACTGAGTAGTCAAGTTGTGGGATGTGGAACAAGTGTCATCTGATCTCTAACCTAATTTCTCTGCACTTCTAAGAACTTCAGCTGAATGTCCTAATTTCCCAGAGCATTAAAACTATAAAAATATCTATATATAGGTGGAAGTTCTAAAGCATTTCTGGCTAGGCAATTGGGGGCATAGTTTATAATCTTATTTTTTTCTGATATCTGTATAAAACCCAGAATTCCATTCAATTCTTCCAAGAATTGTCTCAACATTTCAAGAAAAGTTAAATTTCCAAGCAGCTGAATTCCAATCAGGTGAGATCATTTCACATTAGAATTTCTCAGCTGTCCTAAGAGAAGTTCCACATAATCACCGGCCTCATCATTCTCATCTTGTATTGCAGTTTCATATGAATGACCTCACTATAGTCCTAGGGGATGTGGAATGGAGAGAAAGGAAAGGTCAACTGCATGAATGAATAAGTGCTTCATATCAGTGGCCCATCTCCTTTTATTTCTTCATTGCATTTCCCTTTGTAACAAGGGGAAAAAAAGCAAGTGATGGCTCTAGGCAAAACAGTCCCTTTCAATTGTTCATTAAAATGGGCAGTTGATAGCAAGGAGATTGAAGGAGGATGGAAAATCCCAGGAAGTTGTTGGGTGATACAGCTGCACCATTGCTGTTGCTCCAGCACTGTAACATTCCTTTTTAATATTTCATCTGGTATAGGAACAGAGCTGATAATTTGGTATCTCTGCTTCCTCTTCTCCATGCAAGTTTCAAGGATGCGTGAAAGAAACCTGAATGCCTTAAATAGCAATAGCACTTAGATTTATATACCGCTTCACAGTGCTTTACAGCACTCGCTAAGTGGTTTACAGAGTCAGCATATTGCCCCCAATAATCTGGGTCCTCATTTTACCTACGTAAAATGGAAGGCTGAGTCAAGCTTCAGCCAGTCAGGATCGAATTCTTGGAGTAAGCAGTGAGTTAGCCTGCAGTATTGCATTCTAACCACTGCACCACCACAGCTCCTAAAGAGACATGGAGACTAAAAGTTAATTGGAGGAAGTGAATTGTTTAAAATATCTCTGGCTGGCATTACTGGAAGAAATAGAATTTATCTCTTTTTTATATAATGTATCTCTTTTTCCACCTATGTAATCAGATTCAACAAAGTCATATTGGACATAAGCAAGCATGTGATCCTGATGGCTGTGCACCCAAGGACTATGCACATGATTGTGAATGCATGCAAAAAGCCTAGCTTGTCTAACGTTTATACAGTTCATTAATTCCGAAGAACCAAAGATTTGCCTTGAGAAGAAATAATTTCATGCTATTCAGGCCTGTATTAGCTCATCTTCTCTCTCTGCCCAAATATAATTTACATTAAAGAACGGCATCTCATCTTCAATGTATTTTTTCAGTGTGTTTATTCACTGATGTAGAAGAGATTATTTGATGAGATCTATGTATTAAGCTAAGTGCAAATGATTTGCTTACAAACATCAAAGTGCAGAAAAGAGCTCTAGGCTATTTGATTGGTTGCCAGTAAAAGAGTTTCTTCCATAGAATTTTAGGAGGTACAGTTTTTACTGAGAATAATGTACAAAGCAATGGGATACTGAAATTTTTCACTCAAGTGAATACAAAACTAAAATATATTTTAAAAGGTGCAAAGGGACTGAGAAGAGGTTGCATAAGAGAGGAACTTGAGTTATTTCATATAAAACCTTTACACACAGATTTATAAAACAACTCTGGAGCAGATTTAGGCTAGGCTGAGTTTAATCTTAAATAATTTCTAATACACAGAATGGGAGGAAATCTCTTAGAACCCATTTCCTGTCTCCTGGCTGAGTGGAATTTGGTCAGATATGATACCATCAATCTATTGTGAGTTTAGACTTGTCTGGTTTAGCTACTGAAAACTGGACTGGTCTTTGTTCATTTGACAGAGAGCCAAGGAAGTGTACAGTTTTTAATGCAATCACATCTTGATCTTCAATATGGTTTCCCTGCCTTGAGTTGAATAAAGCTATGTGTTGGAGTAAAGATGCAAAGCTCTTTGTGGGTGAGGAGAATGTTGTAATCCTAAATTGATGAGAGGAGATTTAATGCTAGGGATATGTATTTGCATAAAGTATAGGGCAGTGATGGCTAACCTTTTTGGCACCAAGCACCCAAGTGCACGTGCGCATCCCCAAAATGCAACGCATGTGCACCCCATCCTTCACACATGCACATGTACCTCCCCTCGTGACTCCCGCGCATATGCATGTGATCCCTGCCCCTGTGCCCCATCTCTGTGGATACACATGTGACCCCCGTGTGTGTGCCCTGCCCCCACACATGCATGTGCAACCCCTGCGTGTGCGCCGTGCTCCCACCTGCAGGCATGTGCCCCTCCTCACACACACCCTGCTCCCATGCAGGTGTGGCAGAAACCTGAGGAGCAGCTGGCTGTGGAAGGTGTGTGTGCGCATGCGCAGCAGAGCTAAACAGGGGTGATAGCTCATGTGCCCAGACAGAGGTCTCTGCATGCCGCCTCTGGCACGTGTGCCATAGGTTCGCCATCACAGGTATAAGGAATTGGGGGAGGGTACAGACTTCTCTAACAGTGCCCTTTGATATCTATACTGGGATCCCCCTTTGTCTGTAGTATTTCTGGCTAAGCTAACTAAAGATTGGGAATTCAGATGTGTTGAAAAACTAAGAGAACAAAAAATGCACTCCCTACCCATTGCAAATAAATAGCTGGGATATTTTTCTGTGCTAACAGCTGTAATTCTCCAGGTGTTTTAGGTACAAACTTGGAATTTGACATTTCCCAGAAAAATAATCTAGGGCGGGACTATAATTTCTTAGGTAAAAATGTTAAAGATTATACAGTTTATGAAAAAGGAGTCTTACAGCAAGATGAAGGATTTTCCTAGTTATCTGAAAAAATCCTTTCTCCTGAAGTATTACATTTGCACTTTGAAACATTTATCTGAGCATCTGAACTGGCAAGGACAACAAAGCAACAAAGTTGGGAGGGCAAAAGCAAACACTTTTTCAGCCCCACATTTTATAAATGCTTTGTCAAGATACATCACTACTTCTCTGCTGTAAGTTTTTGAAAGGCTGTGTTGCATTTCCCTAAATATACTTTATCATTCGGTTGAACTTATGAATGATGAGTAATGGAATAATGAATCATTATAATTATTTATGGGATATTAATTTTTAAAATTAAACTTTTTTAAAAAATATTTTTTTGTTTAGTTTCTGAAAAGGATTGTTTATAGCATTTATTGATAGATGGAAGCTGTCTTAAGTTTACTGACAAAAATCAACTTGGAAATATTTTAAATACAGCTGTTATTCATATAATGTACATTCTATTTTCTCCCAGATATATCATGCCTTTTCTTTACAATTTCTTTTAATTAAAGCATGGAACTATCCCAGAGATGCTGAAGCCAAAGGTTGCTTCTGCAATCCAGAGTACTATAATTGTTTTTACTTCACAAAAGCCTCTCTTGTGTAGTGGGCCGTAGAGATTTTTATGGTCTGGAAAAAAGAAAGTTGCATTAAAGTGAAAGACAAATAGAAAAAAGAAAAAAAGGAAGTTGTTTGTTTTTAAAACCCAATCATGAAAAAAATATCATGCTATTGTTCAAGGTGATTTTTTTTACTTGGGAAAAGAGAAAATGGAGTTTATTCTCAAGCAGATATTTTCAGGGTCCTTTTGCCAACATTTCTGCAAACTCATGCTATCTTACTTAAAATTTAGAGAGAAATCCTAGCATTAAAGTAAGACCATAATAAATGATAGATAATGATAAATTGATAGATAATAGATTGATTGATTGAACAATTATAATATTTTGGAATTGGAAAGTATTACTATATTTTAAATGCATGCATTGCCACAATGACATTATTTTGCACATTAAACAAATTGCATAGTTTGTATCATTTGTACCTCATTTGACTCTTAGTTTCCTCCTGTGGATGTCCGTGAGTATAGTCCCACAACCTAATCTTGACCTGAAAGTTGGAAGAGAAGCTTTCTTCACACAGCTGTGTATATTGTTTCTTGTATGTCATATATGCATTGGCTATTTTATGCCTGAGTAATCATCCAATAGAAAATTAATCATTGAGTTATTGGTTAGTTTAAACTATCTGAGTGGAGCCAAATGGCTATTGATATCAATGTATATATCAATCTTGAAGTCATATTTATTCTTACTGTGTTTATTTTTCTCCATTATGCCCCAAAATATTTATCTTTCTCTTAATGTCCCATTTGTCTGCCATTACTAATTATCTCTTCAGCATTTAAACCTGAACCTCTCCCCTCAAAAATGTTTGTAAATACTTACAAATAAAAGCCATTTTTCTACATACTTCCATAAATATCTTATTACTAATTGGCAATACATATGTTTGTTCTGAATTACTATATATCTAGATAATTCCTCTATCATTCCACAAATCTGAATAAACACCACTAAAAATAGATCACTAAAAATGCTCAAGATACTGTCAGCAGATAGCTACAACCTATGTGTAATTCCCAGTACCCAAATATGTTGAATGTCACAGATTGTGTGATTCAGTATGCTAAAACTTCCTATTTCAAATTAAATGTTCAGTAGATGAAGAATATATTTGATGTGTTCCACATCATATCTTGATTACAGGAAATATCCTATTATTTACCCAAGTGAAAGAAATAAAAACTTGTACTTTTATCCAAGAGATAAAGTTGGATGGAAATCCATTTTTCACAACTTTTACAATTTTTTGTAATTTGTACCACATCAAAGGTTTTCTCCACATCTATCAGTCATTACATATATGACATATTATATTTGTAAATATTATATTGTTATAGTATAAAACATATAGATTTCTTTTTTATCAGAATATAGTGATAAAATGTTCATGGAAAATCTAATGCTGTAGTCCATTGACTTGACATCCTTTCATGAAACCAGTTTGTGCCTAGTAAATTATAGAATGTAATACTTTCTATAATCTTCCTACAAGGCTAGCTGTCAAAATCCTGGCATCTCCATTTGAGAAGGATATTGAACAATAATTCACAAATCATATGGAGTCCTTCCCTGTTTTCAAATTAATGGTTGTATAAACCTCATAGCATGTTAAATATAGGGACATACACACACACACACACACACACACACACACAAATACATATATAATTGTAATCCTTGCATCAAGGGTGGAGTCGAAGTGACTGAATGGAGCTGAGTCTTTATTGGCTGGATGCCCTTCCTGACACCTAGGTGAAACTCAGCAGATTTTCTCTTTGCGCCCAGAGAGAAAAATATCTAGGATATTTTTCCTACCTAGGATTGAATATCCTACCTAGGATTGAACTAACAGCCTCCTGATTATGAGGCAAGAGCTCCACATCTAGGCCATCATGCTGCTCATATCTCTAACAATATAGAGCCTGGATTTTTATTAAGTATTTTATCCCACTCAACGAGAATCGCAACAGTCTTGGGATCTTTCATTATTTCAGTCATATCAAATATCTCCTGCCAAGTTAGAAGTGTGGCTAAATTACTTGATGGGTGCATATGGTTTTTGGAAGATTTATTCCATTTGTCTGCTCAATAATTATTTCTACATTTGCAGATAAGAAGCATTACACTTACCCAACAAATTAATTTAAGCAAAATCTACCAATTTAACTGCCTGAAAATAAAATATAAAGATCAAGTTTTTTTTAAAAAAAGAAAAAAAATCCTGACTATAAATCATTAAAAAAGAATGAAGAAAAACAGAATGTTATCTGTACAAAAGCTCCTGGGGAGACATGCCTTTGCCATAGGCATTTCTCCCTGCCAAGTGATAAAAAGGTCACCCCCCACTGCTGGGATGAGGAGCCACTTAGATGGTTCCGCCCCAAACGCCTGATGGACCCTGAGAGGTTCCAGACGGAACTGGGGTTCTTTCCCTCTTCCCTTGCCCACAGCTCTGTTGAGGATCTGGTGGCCGCTTGGCAACAGGCTGCGTCGGATGCCCTCGACAGGCTTGTCCCCATGCGTCCCCTCTCACGCCATGGATCCCGGATGGCTCCTTGGTATACTGAGGAGCTCCAGGAGATGAAGCATCGTCGGAGGGGTTTAGAGAGCAGGTGGAGGTCCACCCACTCCCAATCCGATCAAGCCCAGCTAAGAGCCCATGTTAGGACTTACCTGGTAGCTATGAGAGCGGCGAGAAGGTCTTATCTCTCCACCCTCATAGCATCCTCAGATAACCGCCCAGCCACCCTGTTCCGGGTTACCCGCTCTCTCTTCACAGGGAGGGGACCCATTATGGGAAGGGCTGAGGAGTTTGGTCAATATCTGTCGGATAAGATTGCCCAGATTCGGAGCGGGTTGTCCTCTGATTTGCAGTGGTCTGAGGAACGAGATACAGGTAGTCTGGCCAATGTGATCTGGGATGAGTTCGATCCTGTTTCCGAGGATGAAGTGGACAGGATTATGCAGCGGCTGAGTTCCACCACATGTTTGTTGGACCGTGCCTTCCTGGCTGGCCTATGCCGCCAGGGAGGTCACCTGTTGGCTCCAGGCAGTCATCAACGCTTCATTAAGAGAGGGTGTTTTTCCCACCGCCTTGAAGGAGGCGGTGGTGAGACCCCTCCTGAAGAAGCCTGCCCTGGACCCAACCGTGTTAGACAACTTTCGTCCAGTCTCCAACCTTCGCTTTTTGGCAAAGGTTGCTGAGAGTGTGGTGGCTCAGCAGTTTCCACTTTTCCTGGATGAAGCGGACTACCTAGATCCGTATCAATCGGGCTTCCGACCTGGTTTCAGCACGGAGACGGCATTGGTCGCGCTGATGGATGATCTCTGGAGGGCCCGGGACAGAGGTTTTTCCTCTGTCCTGGTCCTATTAGACCTCTCAGCGGCTTTTGATACCATCGACCATGGTATCCTTTTGCATCGCCTGAGGGGCTGGGAGTGGGGGGCACTGTGCTCCGGTGGTTCACCTCCTACCTCTCGGGGCGATCGCAATCAGTATTGGCAGGGGGCAGAGGTCGACCCCGAGGGTGCTCTCATGTGGGGTCCCTCAGGGGTCGGTTCTCTCCCCCCTGCTATTTAACATCTATATGAAGCCGCTGGGTGAGATCATCCATGGTTTCGGGGTGAGTTACCACCAGTACGCAGATGACACCCAGCTGTACATCTCCACCCTGAACCAAATCAGTGATGCCCTCTCCCTGATGACCCAGTGCTTAGATGCGGCGGATCTGGATGAGCGGGAACATACTTCGACTCAACCCGGCCAAGACTGAGTGGCTGTGTGTACCAGCATCTCGGCCCAGTCAGGAATATCCATCTTTGGCCATAGGGGGAGCGGTGTTGCCCCCTGTGGATAGGGCGCAGAATTTGGGGGTCCTCCTGGATGTTCGGCTCCGGTTGGAGGAGCAGGTGGGAGCCGTCGCCAGGGGGGCCTTTGCCCAACTCCGTCTTGTTCGCCAACTACGCCCATTCCTGGACCGGGATGCCCTGCGCACAGTCACTCATGCCCTTGTTACCTCTAGACTTGACTACTGCAATGCTCTCTACTTAGGACTGCCCTTGCATACCATCCGGAGACTGCAGCTGGTGCAGAATGCGGCGGCGCGGGTGGTGATGGGAGTTTCCTGATTCTCCCCCTCCTGCGCTGCCTGCATTGGTTGCCGGTTGCGCTCCGGGTGAGATTCAAGGTTTTAGTTTTAACATACAAAGTCCTTCATGACATGGGTCCTCAATATTTAAGGGAGCGACTCCTGCCGACATCGAATGCCAACCACCCTGTGCGAGCACACAGGCAAGGACTCCTTGGGGTCCCATCAGTGGGCCAATGCCGCCTGGCGGTCCCCCGACGACGAGCCTACTCTGTCGCGGCCCCTGACCTCTGGAACCAGCTCCCCCTGGGGCTCCGCCTGGCCCCTGACCTCTGCACCTCCCGCCATGATTTGAAGACCTGGTTGTTTGACCAATCCGGGCTGTGACCTTTTCTTTCCTGGGGTGGTGGTGGTTTTATATTTTTAATGTATTTTAAATTTGTTTGGGCTTGTAATTGGGTTTAATCTCTTTTAATTATTTATTGCTGTTGTTTCTTAGTTGTGAGCTGCCCCGAGTCTTCAGGAGATGGGGCAGCATACAAGTCCCAATTATAAATAAAATAAATAAATAATAAAATGAGGGAAATCCCAAATGGAAGAAAGTGGGAGAAATAGTTTCCTCATTCATAAATTGCATGTATATGAAATGAACTGCCCAAAAATTAGATTATTATTTAGTGGACTGCTATGATGTTTCTACCACACTTTGGATATTTTTGTTTAAGCTAGCTGATATCAGTTTTAGAACAGAAAATTCCTTCATAGTCAAGAGCAGACCAGAGACTGTAGGATAAAGAAAAACTTTACCTCCTGTTTTCTGGCAACGAGACAGATTTGATTAAATACTTTATGTTATTTTACAACATATCAAAGCAGGGCAAGAAATTTCCCCCCCAAGCATATTGCAGAGTATTTGGCAGCCCAACTAAATGCAGAATCTCTTATTCAGATAATTTAGAGAATTAAATCACCACAGTATTTGGGCTACAAAGAGAACTAAATCTTGTTTCTACTTCACAATGTACATTCAAAAAAATCTCCATGTTCAAAATTGAACATATCAGTGATCTCCAATATAAGGTAAACTAGGTAAAGTGACCCTGAATCTTGGCAGGTGTTCAGGGTTTTTAATTATAAAACTGTCCTCTAAGTGTTTCAAGCTCTTTTCATGTGATTCATTTATTATTTTTAATAACCTTCACATCTTTTTGCAAAGTTTTGTATGTTACTTCTAGAAGTTCCCCCTTTTAAGTGTAAAACATGGAAACCATCTGCTTATAGACTGCGTCATGACCCAAAGTTCAAAATTAAAAAAATATTTTGCTTCAATATCCAGTGTCACCTTCCCAAATTCAGGGCTGTCTTAACAGCATTAAGCAAAGCAGGCAAAGCAGTGTACTGAAGCCCCATGACAACTAAGCCATACAGTTGCTGTATTTATATGATACAAGGTGCATTGAAGGGTTAACATACACAAATTAGTATGGGGACCCTATGCTTGTGGGGCCCATGGGCAAGTGCCCATCAGGTCCATGTGTTAAGACAGCCCTGCCCAAATTCCAAAGAAGGCAGAAATGTTTGGTTAACATTTCTGTTGTTTTGGTCCACCATCCAATATATTTTTGTCAATAATTCACAGAAGTAGACGGAAAGAAATTGCAACTCAGCACATAGCCATCTTACTGGTAATTGGGTTGCATTTGCAACCTGGCCAAAACAAATTGCCTATTCTTGACCATATCAGTTTAATATCCCTTTAGCCCTGTTTTAGAGATATCAGATATGGGCTGCAGAAATCTGCCTGGTCACTAAAAGGCAGCACAGAAACATAGTATACCAATTATTTTCTGCTGTCTAGTTGTTACCTGATTTTTTTAGCAGCCTAGATCTGATAGCCTTACTCTGTTCCCATCATGTTCATGACTCATACATTTGCTCATCCAGATAATAAGGTTGTCATCAAGCACAGCCAGAATATGATTGGAAATAGCTGGATCTATGTTGTGAGAGCTATTTTTAGTTTTACAGAAGTTCTAGATGTCATAGCAGGCTTTAACTGTCCTATCATGCCAATTTCCCCTCCCATTTTTTTTCTAAACAAAGCCAAAAAAAGGAAAGAAGGAACCATCACAGATAGATGGTTTTGGGGTGGGGAAAAAGTATAAGAAAAGTGAAACAACCATAAAGACAAAGTACCTTGCCACAAGTAAATGTGTTAGTTAACCTTATTGTCATCAGTTTTCACAACACACTTACTAATGCTATGTAAACCTGGGATTACCTATATCTAAATTTAATCCTCATGGCATTAATAGACTGGATCAGTTAACTTCTTTTTGGCATTCTCAAAACATATAGCCATCCTCATTGAACCAGGGGAATAAAACTCCTGTGTGTTTCCATTTTTATTTTATAACAATATTGCTATTAATCTGAAACATCAGGTTTATGGTCTGTGGAAATAAAAAATAAGGAGATTTTTAAAATTATTATAATATTTCCCCATTGGGCTTAAGAGAACAATTAGAGTTATAACTGAATACTGTGACAGAATAGGCTGCTTATCCATTTTCAAAACAAAAACAAAAAAGATATTTACTAAAAAAAACCTGCAAGAGAAGTAGAAGAGCCACACTTCCCTTAAATAGGAGTAGTATTACAGTCTATGGGGATTTGAAATTTGAGAGCCTTGGTGGTGCAGGCTGTTAAACACCTAGCACTTAGCTCCAGCTGCCTGAAATTAGCGAGGCTCGAATCCCACCAGGCTCAAGGTTGACTCAGCCTTCCATCCTCCCGGGGTAGGTAAATTGAGGACCCAAGATTGTTGGGGGCAATAAGCTGACTTTGTAAAAATGCAAAGCCCTAGTAATAAGCAGGCATATACAATAGAATGAAGGCTATTGCTGAGCACATTGGGTTGTGCTCCAAAGATGGTAATCAGCCCTGAGTCTCTGGAGAAGGGCTGCATATAAATGTGAATTAAAAAAACTACCTACACCACATTAAAATCTCCAAGGTCTATTAGGATACCCTCATTCACTCTTTTGCTCTCTTTTCTTGAAGCCATTTTTGGTTCAAATTCATTTAGCAACTACTTTGCAATTTACACAAAGAAAAAATATACAAGTAAAATCATTCTAGGTCTATTCTAGTTGACCCTAGCAGTGTCCTAGAATGAACAGCAGAGGTGATATTATAGCAGTCTTTCAATTAATTGAGGGGTTGTCACAAAAAGAGTGGTCTCCAAAGCATCAGAGTGCAAAAGTAAGGGATGGAAAATTATCAGAGAGTGATCCAGCCTAGAACTAAGAAGAAATTTCCTGACAGTAAAAACAATTTATCAATGGAATGGATTGACTTCAGAAGTTGTTGAGGCTCAGTCACTGAAGGGTTTAAAGAAGAGATTGGACAGCCGTTTATCCAGAATAGTATAGACTTTCTTGCTTGAGCAGTGGGTTGGACTAAAAAAATCTCCAAAATCCCTTCCAACTCTAGTTGTTCTACCATTCTGTTATTCTGTATATCCAGATTCAAGATTGGGACACCTAAAATCAGAGTGAGAATTTAGAGGCTTAGGAGACTGAAATTGGGAGAATATATGCTCTTTTGTACTGTATTTCATTCTTCAAAGAACTCTTCAGTTATACTTTGTCTCTTCTGTTAGAATGTCTAGGGAAAATGGCTGATATCTTTATTAAATTCCTTATTTCTGACACAAAGTATTCTATTACTTGCATGGTAACCAATTCTCTGTAGGCACAGTGGAAATGAGGCAATAGATGATGCAAAGAAGACTGAAAATTCTTCTGTAAATTTTCTGATAGCTTATTATAAATATTTTCTCTGCATGTTAATGTTAACAATAATAATTGAAACACAGGAAGACTGAATTAGATCACTCATTTTTATAACATAGAGTATTGGCAAAAGGTTATGCAACATACTGAGCTACTCTTAGCTGAACCCATGATTTGTTAACAAAACTGAATAATTGTGTTCATATGTATAATACCTAGGTGATAAAAAATAAATATTTTTCACATCCTTAGGATAGCACAGAAACAAAAGGAATGATACATTTATAGGCTATATAATCCCTGTTTTAAAAGAGTTAACCAGTTATTAATATACCAACAGATATAGACCATAACAATGCTTACTAAGCTAATTAATTCAAATTGGTATACTCTGCGTGCAGAAGAATCAGTAGAACAAAACCTATCCATATTTTTCAGAAATTACAAAAATCTGATTAAAGAAAGAAAAATATGTGCATTCATTAGACTTGCCTGGCATTTTCATTAAGATAAGAATAATTCATCTAGAACAGATGATTATATAATACAGACTGTATGAAAAAAGATGTCCCATCATCACTACTACCACCTATTCCACCAGAGTAACTATGCTCAGTGAATGGGATTTTATGATATATCCCTTCTACTATAATTAATAGTAGAATATTTTATATAAAGGCTTATATAAAGGCCTTTAGGAATTTGATTCGATAATAAAAATTTACTTTCAGTATCTTCTTCTAAGCAAACCGAAAACTATGCAACCAAGTTAAAAGAAGCCAGGTTAACTATAATATTAATTAGAACCCAACATTAAGTAGTATAACATAATTCCAGTCTTTACACAAACAAAGCTCTGAGAATATAGATCTTAAAGATTTAGACTGACCCACTTCCAGAGAAGAAAAATTACATCTTGATAATTTATACACTAATTTTGTCTTGATCATAATTAATGTGAAAAGAATTTAGTAACCATCATACAGCAAAAATGAAAGTTAACATGGCTGTTCCACTTTTTTTATATTCATGTTGGCTTATTAATTTCAATTATCCAGAATCTTGTAATTTGAAAAATATCCCCAAATATTTATAAATTTCAACTTGCTTAAGTGGATTTTCATTATTCAATTAATCTGTCATTTTGTGTGTATAGTCTTTTAACAAAGATCATGGCCTTTTTTCTTTTGGTAGCTAATATTCAATAATTTCCCACTGAAATAGATTGAGAGAGCATTCTTCTTAAACCAATTGGGGTCATGGAAAGTATCACTGCATCAACCTCAAATAATAGTACTGAGAGGTGTCACACATCATGTTAAACCAAAATTAAACAAACCACATTATGACTTTGTGTGATGAATGATTCCATTTATTGTAAAGTTTTTATGGTTTCTTTTTCCTTCCCATTACTTTCTTCAAATGCCAAGCTTCAGTGATTGCTATAAAGAGGTTGAAAGGAAATAATAGGTAGGAAAATCTGTATTTTCCAAAGTCTCTGATACTGAATTTCATTTGGTCCAAACATCCACCTATCAAAGGGTTTCTTAGAGATTTCCTGCCTTCAAATTGTGATTGCATATATTTATTTTAAAAATTATTGATAAAAATGCCTATATACATTCAATATATTCAAAAGAAGAATGTTATTTTGAACACATCAAATTTTTATACATCAAAATTTTTTGAAATTAAACTTAAGAAAGACATCATAAGCAAAGACATTTCCAGAAAGATACATAAATCTATGTGTTCAATATGTTGTAAAATACAGGTTCTATTTTCCTTAGAATCAAAGCAGCCCTGCTAAATAAATAGAACAGTACTGATTTTTAGATGGTTTGTGTTAGATTTGCATGAAGAGTCAGGCGGAGTGCTTCAGTGAAGAGTTTATTAGTGACTACAGCTCATAACAGACCCCATTTGGCTGGGCTGCGTGCTACTTATAGCCAGCAGCCACAGTTGCCAGCCAATCAGAGTGCAGGGTTTTCCCACTTTTAAACCAATCATTTCTGACATTTTACAAGAACAGTTCAAACTTAACCAATGACATTCAAACCTGCATGCATAACAGTTTGGTCATTCTCTTGGATATCTTTTTGCTGTATCTAAGGATCTAGTTTATCTTCTGTCTGGTTTATAGTTTGTGCTTGATGAGGCACTTTATTAGCTCTCTGAAGTTACAGTTAGGTTTAAACTTCAAGCATTTTAAGCATTGCTAGAGTGTCCTGAAAGCAGAATAGGTATCTTTCAAATAATTTATTTATATGATTTAGTTCAGTTTCATTTGTTTCCTTCAGAAAAGAAAAATTCTGAACTATGAAATGTTGACCATTTTTATATTACAAATGATTTTGGATGCACTTATTTCTATTAAGCAATATTAATTGTGTAAATCAACCAACATATTCTGTAACATTCAAACTAGCAGCAAAAAATGTTTCCATGATTAGTTCAAACATTAAAATGCATGGTGAATATCAGATTGCTTTGAGTTTCTCAAAAATCAATTTCATGTGCAAACTAGACATCAATATCTAAACTAATTCTACAGATTTGTTTTTAGCCAAATTGAAAATTGATTTATGTAATTTAAAATATTAATTCCATCCTTTAAGGAAAAATAACGTATCAGAAGGATTAAGAGCTTTTCATTCCCTTCCTTTCTCTGTAATCACACTGGGAGCTGCAAATGCTAATAAAGATCAGAATCTGGCTCAACGTTTCTGACTCTCAGACAAAGATTTAGCTTTTTTAACTCAGTCTACATTACATTAGTGGGTTGATTCATCCAGCCTTATCATAAGGGCTTAGTACTGCATGTACTTTGGAGCACTCTACCACCTAGTATAAAGTAATCTTGGAAGTATAAATCATAATATAAATACTGTGCTTGTGAATATAAAGCAAATTGAAATGTATACTCAAAGCTTGAAGATTTTCTGTCCGTGAAATGCTTAAAGAAATAAATGTATGTACCTAACCACTTCATATTTGAAGGTAAACAGTTGAGTTGGATACCTCTAATATCTGTAAACAGGAAAACCATTGGCAATATCTCTCTGCTAACAGTTCTTCTCTTGATTTTATTTTGTATTCCCCTTGGCAAAATTCTAGTATCTCATGATAGGTTAGCCACCTAGATTTGCCTGTTAATTCTTATCTATAAAATACTTCTTGTGCAACCAAGAGGTTTTGGGCTCAACCTGGATTTTATCTA